>ML682007.1:31054542-31145836 GCA_007922195.1 Podocnemis expansa | reverse complement strand
GGGCCTGGGCCTGGGCCTGGGCCTGGGCCTGGGCCTGGGCCTGGGCCCCCCCAATCCAGCCCTAGTGCTAGGGCCAGCCCAGCACCCCCCCTGCAGCATGGCAGAGTGTATCTGGCACCCTGGTGACTGTAACATATGCCCCCCCCCCTTGCCTCATGGGGCTGCACAGGGTGGTGGTGGGGGGGGAATGTGTGTTGGCCCCTGTGCACCAGATAGCCTGAGTCTGAAACTGGAGGGGAGTGGGGAGAGACTGCTGGGACCTGAAGGACCAGCCAGGCTTGCGGAGGTGGGAAGATGCCAGGAGGTCTAACCATGTGGGGCTGGGCAGGGAGGAGGGGTAGCCATGGGGGAAGTGTGTGCTGTCCAGGGGCTGGTGGGAGTACCAGAAGGCTCAGTTGCACTGGGTGGGTTGCTACGAGCTGGAAGGCCAGCTGGGCATGGGGGAAAGCCAGGTGGCGCCTGCAGCCAGCCAGTGCGCTGAGGTCAGGGCTGCCTCCAGAACAGGGAGGGAGGAGCGATGCAGCTGGGGAGGGGGAAAGGTGGGATTCAGCTATGCTGTTGGGGGGGCAGAGAGGCGCAACTGTATGTGGCTCTCAAAACACCTGTTTACTAAGGAAAAATGGCTCTTCTCTTGAGTTACCAACCTCTAAGCTAGGCAATCCATCTCTCTCAGATACAGTAATTAGGTCAACAGAAGTAACAGTTCTATTGAGCTGTCAGGCTTTGCGCAAGCATAGTAGTTGGGTTTTGACTGACTTTTTTTGAAAGGCCAACCACCTTATGTAACAACTTGAAGTAACAACTTAGAATTTGCATTCCTACTTTCTATAATTAGTAAAGTGGAAAACAAAGGAATACTGGCAGTATTCCAGTAATTGTTTCAGCAAAAACTTGCAAGTTTTTAATGGTCCCCTCCTACTGTCTGTCTATTTCATATGAGAAAATCCAACTTGGTCAGAAGCTTAAAGACGTGGTAAATCACAGAATAGGAGCAAAATAAATGCAGGGGAGTACAAGTCATAGGATCAAGTCAGACAGTTATAGCAAATCAAAGCAGCAGTTGGATTCAAAACAGTAGAGTACACCTGTTAGCAGGAGGAGGGGATGTGAAAGAAAGCAAAGTTACCTGTTGTAATGGGGGGGGGGAACTATGTAGTCTCTATTCACCCCAAGATGACGGTGTCACCTCTCCTCCTTTACAGACAGCCCCTCAACTCTAAACAGATATCACCAACTACAAACCTTAAAAAAACCACACTGCCCAGTTTGCCCACATATCTGCACAAAAAAAGACACCATCACAGGACCTAATCAAGCCAGCTACTCCAGCAAAGGTTCATTCACCTGCTCATCCACCAATACGATTTATGCCATCATGTGCTGTAAATGCAGTCCCCCTGGCTACCTTACATATTGGACAAACAGGTCAGTCTTTGAGCAAAAGAGTAAATGGACACATCCGACAAAAAGCAACATTCAAAAACCAAAAAGGGCAACACTTCAATCTTCCTGACCCTCAGGGAAATGAACAACAATGCACAGCTTCAAAGAAAAACTGAAGTACTAGAATTCATATTCAGATTTGACACCAATCACCTAGGGGCTGAAGAGAGACTATGAATTCCACCCCCCCACACCCCCCAATCCCTGCTAATTGCTGTACTCAACTGTTTGAATCTAAATAACTGCTTTGAGTTGCTTTAACAGTCTGACCAGATCCTATGACTTACACTCCCCTGCATTTATCTGGCTCCCATTCTGTGAGTTTCCCCATTTTTCAAGCATGTGATAAAGTGTGATTTTCCTTCCACAGAAGCTCACATGATAAATCAATTTGTTAGTCTTTAAAAGTGCCACCAAACTCTTTGTTTGCTTTGCTGAACTAGACTAACATGGCTATGCTTTTGGAACTTCTCTTGAACAGGAAAGTTTTGGACCATATGTTCAAACCTGCACACTATTAAAGGTAACAATGCATTTATCTTCTGTTTTAAGAATACGTTGTTTTTGCTTTTAACGTACGATATGTACCATGTTCAATGGAGTCAAGCATGGTCACTATAAGCTAAAAACAGTAAGAAGATGTAATATCTTTTATTCTCTTTTAGGAGAAAAATTTGGCAATTACAATATCACTAGTTTTGTCAGATGGATTTTTAAATCATGTTAAGATTCTCATTCTCTAAACTGCTTCAGCAGCAAAGCTTAATTGCTAGCCTAAGAGACCATGCATCATGATGAGAGATATTTAGTTAACTTCAAAGATTTTTGGTCTGACTAAAAGAGCTAGAAGACTGTTTTAGACTTCTTTGGGTTTCCTATATATTTTAAGTATCATCTTCTCATTTTACAATACAATGTGGGTATTTCAGGAATGTGTGCACACTGCATCAAAATTTTCGTGCTGCTTTTCACAATCAGAGGGTACAGAATGCTAGATTTAACTTTAACGAAGTGGAAAAAAGCTAGTGCCTTCCCAGAGCATCAGACTGACTATACACTTTGAGAGCTGGCTCACCACAGTGAGACAAGATGAAACCAAGCTCAAGATAGCTTATTACTATAGCCTTCAGAACAGTGTGTGTTAAAACTAATCTGCAGTCAGGTCTGTTAATCATGCAATTAACTTTTACATCACACAAAAGTCTGATGTCCTGCCTCTAGCCAGTTAAAAGCAAAAGGGCACAGAATCTTAGGCACAGGCCAGAAAAATTCCATACTTTAAATCCTTGCATCCTTAGTTTTCCTGAATTACTTACAGAACTGACTCATAAATAGTGTAGAATCTAATGTGTGATTATTTCCTTAGGGACAATACTCCAGTTATACAAGCAGTCTATCCACTCGCTGTGTCCATTTATAATTCTTCTCCCTTTTTTCCTCAATATCTTTACTCATAGGACTCCTAAAATAGCTATGATAATAGAATTTGAAGAGTAGTAACACAGTCATTAACACCCAGGTACAACATGCAAAGAGAGAGTTGTTCAGAACAAAGCCATCACAGGATTCTGGTACAGTATCCAATAGCCATTTGTAAAAGTGGCAACACTTCTACCCATATGTATGGCTCCCACTAACTCTTCAGCTTCCAAGCGAATATTACAATTTAATTTTGAAGAGCGATTCCAGAATGGCAACCATAGCTAAAGGTGTCAGCATCAGGCTTCCTGGAGACTTGCAGGCAAGATATACTACATAAAGGCATTGCATTTACTAGTAGCCAGTGGTTCTCAACCTGGAGTCCACAGATGACCTCTTCCAGGAGGTCGTGGTACTGCTCTCTCCGCCCCAGAGCCGGAACCCAGCTGTGACCTGATGCTCCTGCTGGGGCTGGATCCCGGCAGGGGTGGGGCCCCAAAAGACTGGCTGCAACCAATGCTTGCTGGCTGCCAATGCCTGCAGTGGCACGGCTTCCCTCCCCTGCAAGGGCTGCCTGCCCCCGCTCCCCTGCAGAGGCTGGCTAGGGGCCATGGCCATAGCAGCCCCAGCTGCTGCCAGGGGAATGGGGCTGCGGGCAATTCCTGGGCAGGGGCAGTGAGCCACAGCTGTGCGCTGCAGCCGCCACAGCTCCATTTTCCTGCTGAGAGTAGGGCTGCTGTGGCTATGGCCCCCTTCCCGGGAGCTGCTTGCAGCCCCAATCCCCTGCCATGGAGAGCGGACCCCCAAGCAGGGAGCCATAGCTGCAGCAGCCCCTACTCCTGGCAGGAAAGTGGGGCCACAGCGGCTGCAGAGAGTGCAACTACGGCTCGCTGCCTCTGTCCAGGAGCGGCTGCAGGCCCATTCCCCTGCTGGAAAGCTGGGACTGCCATGGCCATGGTCATGGCCCCCTGCCTCAGGGGGTACCCACTCCCAGGCAGGAGCCCAGCTCAGACCAGATTCTGACCCCCCCACCCCCGTGGGCCAGATTCTGCCTGCACCACACTGCCACAGAGCAGTGGCATGCAAGGTGCCCCCCCCAAATCTGCCCTAGAATCTTAAGGCCGGCTCTCATATTTTATCTTTCTTCCTCCAACCTACCAAAAAACTCTGCAGTTCTACCTGTGATAGAACCATTAAGTGAAAATAAAAGCAGGGTCAAAACTCCTGCATAAACTAGCCCAGTTATTGCTGGACTCTCCATTCAACATCTTAGGCATTACAAGAGTCAATGACCTAAAAAGGGGAAGGAACAGAGACAAAAACAAGAGAAGACTGAAACTGATAGCAAGTCCCAAGTAATTTACATTTACCTTCTGGTTTCCCAGTGTGGAGAATGTGGTGGATTACTGCACAATTTTTGTGAATGTTTTGTGAGACTTCGTTTACCCACTATATTTGCAATGTGCCTGGCTAGACCCAAAGGGTTAACTCCTGCACAGAGCACCACCAGGGCAGCAAGGAGAGCAAAGGATCTGAACTCACTAACTACCCAATACTTCACCAACTATGTAGGTGATAAGGATAAGATCCTCCCAATCAGTCCTAGTGGTGGGAGAGCCCCCCCACACACACACAAAAAAGAGGCTTCAGCCCATTAACCACAAGCTCTGTCACACTGGGAGAGGCTTCTGATGGGAGATGCTCTGAAGTCAGAGACTGAAGCAGGAGACATGCAGGCTTCCTCAAACTTAAGGAGGAAGGCTGGCTGGGCTAAGCAGAGCACGCTCACATATGCTAGAAAAGGTTCACCAAGATTCATGAGTATAGGAATGCTGTTACTTTAACTCATTCTGCTGACTACAGCGCTCCTGTTAAATTGAATTTTTTTTTTTAATGCTGAATTGTATCACTGAATAGATTTTCTGGTTAGGAAGCTCCTGAGGGGAAAAAAGACTCCTCCAGGGAGTCACAACAATCTGTCCCCACTTAGCAAGTCATGGCGTGAAACAGGGTGCTTAGGCCCAGAGGTCCCATCTGAGGGTATCTGTCATAGAATCTCCCATGGGCATAGTGGAAACCCAGTGCTTACCATGAGGACAATACATTCATACAAGACTGTAGAAGGATTCAAGACTTAAATATGCACCAGGATCTGACACCCAACATTACCCCAACACCACATCTCCAAGAAATATAAAATTTTCCAACACAAGCGTTAACTTGGATCCACTATTTCGTTTTTACATTGTCAGACAGCTTGCGAAATACAGATCAGTGCTCTACAATACAGACCCCTGAAAAAAATGCTTAGCAGTGGGTCATGCCTAAAATAAAAGTTTATCTAAGGAAACTTAAAAGATTTTGTAAAAATGAATAAATTTGTAAATCTTCCACATATTGTATAAATTTAACTGACACACAACATCAATTCAAATTACTATTTTCAATAATGCACAGATGACAGGACCTCAGGCATCTACTGTAAACAGACAAAAATGTTTGTAAAAGGCAATGTATTTTTCTGCTTGCACTGCAAACAGTATTTGGTCAACAGCAAAACTAGTTTGCCTTGACATTCAGGTTTTAATGAAAAACAAAAAAGTCTTGTGGTACTTCTAAAGACTAAAAAAAATATTTATCACATAAGCTTTCATGGCATAATCCCGTTTCATCAGATCAGATGAACGAATTGGAAAATGCAGCATGTCAGCTGTAAATATATGCATATAGAGAAGGGTGGGTCACAAGGTAAATGCAAACAGTTACAGCGGGATAGACTGCCAGCTTATTGCTGCAAAGTAAACAAACTGTTTTGATTCAAAAGTGTTACAGAGGAAGACAAATAGAGTAATAGGTTTTAATGTGCATGCCATAGGAGTCAATTCCCAAGATACAACCTTAGCAAAGGGCTACACAGTCAGTCAATCTGAAGTTTATAGGAGTTGTTTTGTTTTTTTTTTTTTAAAGATGTGTTACAGTTGTTAAAAGTACATATAGGCTGTTCACAAAAAATTAAGTTTAGAAAGACAAGTTGAACTGTTACTCTGCATAAAAGGAGAGTATGAGTCATAAAAAGAAACAAAACTTGTGCAATACTAGAATTTGAGAAGATAACTTCTAATGCCATGAAATGAATGTATTCCCTGCTTAGAACAATGGGATCTCACCCCTAATTGGAACTACGGGCACAATAGGATGCAGTAAATTTAAAAAATAAATAAATACATCTAGTTGCCCCAAGCATCAATTCAGTGAGAATGTTCCTGATCTTTCAGTAATGCATGGTTTTTAAAGGTCAGGAGATAGTAAAGGTTTTCATATAATCTTGATCTACACATTCTTTATCTTTAACATAAATGGAGAATTTTGCTGAACTAACAACGACCACCACAAAAAACACAGGCAAACACCTTTCTGAAATGTTAACTGTAAGGCACCCATAAGCCTGGACGCCCTGGTGCTTTGGCACATTAGAATGCTAAAGATGGACATACACCGAGTTAAGCTAACTTAACTAACTTAAGCTAAGTTAACTCATTCAACTAGGGTTAAGTGTGGTGTAACATTCAGTAGATTTCTGGCTTAAAGAACTGCTTCTGATTATAAGATATGCTGTTTTCTCTGTTCTTCTTCTTCAGATGGCAGGGCAGAACGCCTCGCCAGGCTCATTTAATTCCTTCCTCCTTTTCTCACTAAGTTCTCCCTTCCATACTCCTCCTGCTCATTCCTTTTTAAAACAGGAAGACTTCTACTTTTAGTATTCACAAACAAGTGTAATCATACAGTTAAAATGGAATGACTCCTTGTCCTCTTAGCACAGACTATGGTTCAAACACATTAAACGTTGCATCCCTCTATTGCCAACAGGCCAGAAATTGTGCCCTGACTAAACCCTTGTGGAGGTACTGAAACATTATTTCTTTCCCCCAAAAGAGCAAAGGCCATGAGTCTTTTTCCATTTGGGTACTCTACCAAAAGATGCTCCACCTATCACCCTGTCTTAACGCCATGAGACGAGTGTTTGAGATCCCATTACTACTCCCCCTTAACTTGCCTGGTTGTGGAGTTTTTGTTTTGTTTAATCCAGTCGTTACTGAAGTAGCATTATTCCCTCCTAGGACTGTTCTAAGGTAGGCATGTAGACAGGATCAAAGCATGCTTAGCAGACTGAGACAATTGCCACATGTTGAAGTAAGCCCAGAATATTCATGGCATATCTGCTTCCTGGAAATAAGCTATATATGAACATTCAGTCTGAAAAAATATAAAAAGAGCAAGTCTAATGACCAGATCATGGCATTTTGAATCAAAATAACTGGAACTGGCTTCTATTCTTGACTCTTCTGTGGACTGCGTGATCTCCTCCACATCAAAATCTCTGCTCTATTTCCCTGTCATGCCCACTTACCTACTTGCACTAAAACCTCCACATAGCTCTTGTGATGTAAGGAATACAAAGAAATGTGAAGTGTGCCTGAACTCCTCCCCTCCCCTCCCTCCCCCAATCAACTTCTGGGAAGCAGGAGGCAGAAATTATATCCACAGTTTATTTGAGGGGATTAAAAGAAGGAGGTATGGCTCAGGCGTCATGTATTTGTCAGATACTTGTTTTTCCATCCAAGAGGGAAATTAAAAAGTCAAGTTGTGTGTGTAATACTTTTGCAGGACGAGAGCAGAGTCACGCTGGAGGCTAGAAGTCTCTTTATCTACAGATCAGTCACTGAAAGCTTCCACGCTCTATAACCTTGCCTTCGAAAGACCACTCAAATAGCACTGTTTAGGGCTTCATTAACAAAAGTGCATTTCTATGTGAAAAGTATATTTAAGATGACAGAGGATTTAGCATTTTGTAGGAATTTAAGAAAATTCTTCTGAAAGATTAATTCATTGAATAGAGCATTTTTAAGCAGAATTCAAACAACATTTTGTAGAACCAATTTACAGCTGTGACAAAAGCAAGTTAATAACTATTCAGGAAGTTGTGGTACTTGTCTCTCCATTATCAGAGACCTGGATATCACCTTTACTTCAGAAGAAGCCTTGCTCTCCATACCCTTTAACCTTGCTCAGCTAGTATGAAGTCTGAGCTTTACCAATATTGTCTGCATCTCATATTTTTGGGAAAAATCTCAAACCTACTGTACTGCATTTAAACACACACACACACACACACACACACACACACACACACACAGTGTGAAAACTGCAGCTAATAAAACCTTGTTCAAAGCTGAATAAGGGTTAAAAGAAGAAAGAAAAGACTAAGCAGCAGATCTTTCCTAGATGAGTAAGGCAACTCTTGGCACTGAAGTCTGAACTCAGTGCCATGACCTTTGGGATCAGTCACGCCCACCTTGTATGGCCATTCCAAGTGAGGCGACTAGGATCAGTAACCAATAGAAAAACAGTTACTTCAATTTAATTATGGCTCTATACTAAGTGCCACAGCTACTATTAAATAACTTCACTTTCATGTACTTCGATTCCCTTTCTTTCCAAGAATATGCTGTAATCATTTCCAAAGGAAAGGAATCCAAGATCTAGACTGATTGCTAGAATGCATTCCTGAATCAGAATTAAGATCTGGAGCTTTACTTTTGACTTGGTTTCTGTAATTGTACACTGACTGCCAGGAGACAGCCTTACTTTTAACACTTTGCTCCATAAAGATATTGCTTTGGATCTGACGGGAAGTGTTCCAAGACATTCAGGTATTGATACACCTACAATGTAAAACAGATTTGGAAGCAATAAACTAATATTTAGAAAGCCTGAATGCACCACAAACAGTCTAAAGAAATAGGCTTGACAGTGCTGCATATACAGGCAGTGAATGAATGGTCTACATCAGTGGTCGTCAAACTTAGGGTTGGGACCCAATACTGAAAAACAGACCCTCAAGCACTGGGTCACAGCACCCCTTGCTGCCACTGCCAGAAGACTGGCGTGCATTGCTCCAAGTAGTAACTGCTGGGTCATGGGCATAAACGATTTTTTTCCACTGGGTCCCAAGGAAAAAAAAGTTTGAAAACCACCATGTTAGACCACATGGGAATGCTAGCTGTCAGTACCCAAACCACATGTGGGAGGAGGACATAAGAAATGGGAAGAAAGACGTATTAAACTTTAAAAACCCAAACAAAACTGCACAAAGCTCCAATGCATTTATGTCGATTTCCTCAATTCTTTACTGGGAAGCATTCAGACAAACTTCTCAACTCTTGTGAAGACCTCCAACATTACCATCTTTCACAGAGAGCTCCAGGATAGAATGGCACATTCTCTGGCTGAACTCATGTTCTCTGCAGTTTGTTTGGGTTTTAAAGATTTTTCTTCATACTTCTTTGGCTGAATCCATCTTCAAGGTTAATATTCCCACATTCATGAGACACATCAAAATGTGGCAGGGAGCCACCTAGCTGAAGATCAATAGAGATAAAAACCATGTGATACTGATGTATTAGGAAGAGATTGAAAAAAATTATATCCATCTCTGGTACCATGGGTATGCTCCCCCAGAGTGCTACTGGAGTTCAGTCAAGGGAAATGTCGTCACAACTGCATGTATGAAGGCTCTGCTCTATATACTATCTGGTTAGGACATCTTACAGAGCCTCAATGTCTTTTGTCTCAAGATACCTGTTCATAATTGCCAAAATTAATAATAAGTGCTTTTTTAGCATTTCATTATTTGTGTTCTGAATCTTGCTCAATATGATGAAATTAAACTTGACATTCGCTTGAGCATCATTCAGGTGAGTTCTTAGAGGTAGAGGAAAGAACAATATATAGGGCAGGTGTACTTGTACCCCTGAGGGCACGCAGAAGCCTTCCAAGGAGTACTCAATCGAGTGTTTCCTCAGACTTGAGGTTTTGACCCTATGTGGGCTGAATGGAGGATTTAGGGGTCGGAAGTGCCAGGCCAGCATTAGGGGATCGAAAGCAGGGCAAATGCCTGTGGCCCCAAGCAATGTTCCCTGTAAGCTGTGTGGGTGGGAGGTGGCGCAGCTGCCACTAATCACTCGCGCAGGTAATAGTGACCCCCCACACAGCCCAGGCAGCCACAGGCCCCGGACACATTCTTCCCAGCACCACACCTAGGGGTTGGGGCTGGGAGAATTTAAAATCTCCCACCCTGAGGCTCAGGGCAGGAGCTGACTGCTGTCATGCACCAGCTGGCCAGGCAAGGTGGAAGAGATTGAGGGGGGGAGGTTATGGAGGAAAGAAGGGGTGAGACTCAGGCAAGGAAGAAGTGGGGATGCGCCAGGGAAAGCTGCAGAGGGCAGGTTACAGGTAGGCAGAAGGTGTCGGGTCGGACAGAGGGGAAAGAAGTGGGGACCACGCTGAAGGAAAACCAACAATGGCAGAGAGTGGAGTGGGGAGCTACAGGGAGGAAAAAGGGATCAGGTCAGGCAGAGGCAGAAAGAGGGGACTGAGCTGTAGGGAAACTGGCAGCGAGGGGGTGGGTTGTTACAGGGGAAAAAAAGAAGGGTTGGGGAGGTGAAATTAAAAAGAAGACTATGCCATGGGGGGGGGGCGGGGGAAAACAAGCACACAGTTTCCTTTCTTCGTAGAGGGCTTCAGCATAGAAGCCTCTGTAGCTCAGTGGCTCACGAGGTAGCTTTTTAATCTCAAACTCACAGGTTCAAGGCCTGTACTGACTGTTTTGGGGGGGGGGGGGGTTGCGCCTGTAGCTCCCCACAAAAGGGCTAAATTGGGCAAAAATACAGCAAACACTAAAATGAAGGAAAATGAAGCATACCATGAATAAAATTTATAAGAGGGAACAAGTAAATAAAATGAATAAACAGGGCATATTTGAACTGGCTAGAAACAACTTAAAGACAACTTTTTAAAATTGTAAAATGGGCTACTGTAGAAAATGAAAATTGAAAGAAACTAACTTTAAGGTGCTTTTCAAATTTATATTTACAAATTTAGTTTTTCTAGTCTCATGAACATTAATGAAAGGGTCATCAAAATCTTTCATTTTTGAAAAATCCACTTTTCAGTAGAAGAAAATATTTCGGCAATTTTTTAATTTTAAAATAATTTAAACACATACAACTCTGCACAGTTTTAATGCTGCATTGATCGATCAATCACTACCCATTTTCCATGACAGTTATACTATGGTAATAACAGTTATACCAATACTACATTTTCTCCATGTGTCCTCCTTTTCATACTTACTTCCCTGTCCTCCTTTCTATGCTTTGGTATCTGGTAACCCTAACTGTGGCAGTACTTACAGATAGCTAAGAAGGTTCATATAAGGAAACATGTCTTGCTTCCCTTTCAACTCATTCCTGCCATACATAGACACAATACACAAAAATAAATAAATTCACCCGACACTCAGAATAAACACAGAACTGTACAGTTCTGGCCTGAACCTTATGCTACTTCAGCCAACAGACAGCATTTCTACAGCACTTTCCATCCCAGGATCTCCCAAATGACTCGGTATAACAGACATTCACACATGCTTGGGTCTATGGTATGCAAGAGCCTCATCCCACCTTGTACCCCCATTAAAATGAATGGCCATAACATTATAAGCAAACAACATGCCCTCCCATTTTGTATCTTTACAAAGTGTCAAACAGTGGCTTTTGGAGGAGGTGCCCCCTTCAGAACATCCATGTATTTTTAGTACAGCTCCATCTTCAGCTGGAAGCTGACAAAAGAAAGTTCAAAGCTTGCAGACAAGAACAGCACAGAACTGGCATGTGGGGGAGCTGCAGAGTGAGAAGGCAGCAATGTTCCCTGTAAGCTGCGCGGCCACATGGCCCACCACATTGCCCAGAGCAGGGAATGCTGCTGACCACACATCGCTGGCAGCCAGAGTCCCAGCTGAGAGCTCCTCTGGAGCTGGGAGTTATTAAAACTCCTGCCCAAAGAAGCTCTAATTGAGCATGCCTAGAATGTCTAAGCATGCTCTGTTAGTGCTTCTCCAGCCCCAGGAGCTGTGGCTCAGCCATGCCACTCCAGCAGCTGGGTAAGACTTTGGAGAGGAGTTGGGCCGGGTGGGGGACTAATGGGGGAGCAGGCTAGGGTGGGTAGAGGGGCTTATCAAGAAAGAGGGGGGGGGTGGCAAGCAGCGCTAGTTCCTCATCTGCCTCAGGCTCTTATGGGGAACAGTGGAAGCCAGCCTGATCTAACTTTTCCAGTAAACTGGGAAAACTGTCATTGACTTTAACATTAACTCAAGTAATACAGAAGCCTAAATCAGGGTGACTTCAAGTTTGTTGTACTGGAAAAGGTAACGGCTGGTACACTAAAACACATTCTTTGACATTGGTCGCCCATATACTGACAGATAAGTTCCCATTCCTGGACCAGTTGGTTGATATATGTGGCACATTTCAAGCACCTAGTGCAGATGCTGAATAAGGCTTCAGTCTAATGAATAAAATAAGACAGAGCCTTGTAACAGGTTGGACGTTTTTCATCTAGACATGCTAATGCACATCAAGTCATATCTAACTGCTGGATTCAAGGCTGACCTTGACCTTGTATATGCATTCTGGAAATGTGACAAAGACAGGCGTCAAAAACTGAGGAGTAGACAGTAGTAGAAGAGGCTTAGTAGGCAGAGTCATTGTTTCACATTTGTTTAACAGAAGTGTTAAACTGAAATACTATAGTTTTATTAATTTACTAAAGTTTGAACAAAAAAGACATCTATGCAATGTTCCCTCTCTAAGCTGATGATGCAACTGAACAAGTTACAGATACACTTGGGGAGCCGATGGGCAGTGGCCCAGGGGCCAGGTCCCAGGTCGGGAGGGAATTTGCTCAGCTGCATCATCAACTCCGAGGGAACACTGGCTGGTAGCCTGCAAAGCTAAGTTATATGCTTTAGCTTCAGGCAGCAAAATTTGGGGCTCTAGCCCTGCCACCTGGAACTCTGGCTTCAGCCAAGGCTCATAAGTGAAAAATAGGCCTAAATATCACACTGGACTACAAGAACAAGATTTATATTCCAAATCAGTCAGTTTTATGATTATATGGTAGAAATCTGCACTTTATCAGTAACAGTGTGCTGTGACACTTTTGTATTTTATGTCTGATTTTGTAAGCAAACATTAAAGTGAACTGAAACTTAGGGATACACAAAACAAAATCAGGCTCCTGAAAGGTTATAGTAGTCTGGGAAAGTGGAGAACCACTGACATAAAGGCATTAATCGGTGGCTGTTGGACAGCCAATGTACATACACCAAACATTAGCACTTTTTATTTAAGTCCTCCCAGAACAAACACTTGTATGAGTATTTGAATGTTCCAGAATAGCTAACTTATTTAAAGCTGAAGACAATGTACAAGAAAGAAGTAGGTGTGATTTTCAATGTTTTTTTTGATAAACTGTATTTAAAGTAATGGTTTTCAAAACATTCTTCCTTTGGGACTCAGTTGAAAAAAAAAAAAAAAAAAAAAAAAAGTCATTTATGCCTGTGACCTAACAATTATAACTTTGAGCAATGCACTTCAGTGTTGCAGTGGTGCCAGCAGGGGGGCTCCACAACCCAAAACCTGAGGGTCTGTGATCCAGTACTGGGTCCCAACCCATAGTTTGAAAACCACTGCCTTCGAAAACATGAAGTCACTGCTAACAAAGGGCATATGATATCAGAGACAAAGAGGGAGAGGAAGCATGAATCAAACTACCATATATGCTTGTGTATCAACTGACATTTTTGTGCCTTGAAGCCAGTTTTCAAACATGCACTCAGCTTATACATGGGTCAATATGGTAGACAGCCCCAGCCCAGAAGTTTCACTGGGCATGCTCCAGGCTGGAGCCCCAGTGTCACCAGGGCAGTCATTTTGGGCAGTCAGCCTGGACCAGGGCTGGAGTTAGGAGGGGACCCGTGCATCTGGAGCTGCCAGGTTAGGGAGCCAGGGAAACAGCAGCAGGGGATGGCGGGGGAGCCTCTGGGAGGCTGAGAAAAGCAACAGCAGGGGTTGGAGAACAGGGGAACAGCAGGGGGAGTGGAGAAGGCAGCGGCAAGCAGGTGAACAGCAGGGCAACAGGGAGCGCATGGAGCAGAACAGGATAGCAGCAGGGAGTGGATAGAGCAGAGTGACAGCGAAAAAGCAGCAGCAGGGCTTTGAGGTTTAGGGAGGGTTCAGGATCTCTGGGGGAAGACAGCAGTGCTGGGGAGGAGAGTTATGGGCCAAGACCAAAAGGGGACCTTGGCTTATACACGAGTCACCCATTTTTGCCTCTTTTTTGGGCTTAGAATTGGGGGAGGGGGACAGTGGCAGCTTATACATGAATATATATGGTAGGTCAAGAGGCCCCAAAGTTTTGAAACTAGCTACAGTGGACCAAGATTCCTTCCTCTGGTAAAATGCAACAGTCCCATTTAATGCCTTAGAACCACAGTGAGAACATTAATGACGATGCTGGCAGGTACTATAAGCCCTGGAGAAGCCTCAGACAAGTCTGCTGACTACACTTTCTCCTGCTCAAAGCTCTGCATTTCCAGCAGATGGACTGAAATGGAAAATCTCATGCCACATCATAGTACAAGCTGGATACCCATAACCTTTCATAGAGCACCTACGGATGGACTTCAAGGGAATCAAAGAATTAATCAGCTCATCCACTGTCCTCAAAAATATCAAATTTTAAGTCAGAGTACACATTATCAAAGAGCAGCTCAAGTATGCCTACAGCATCTGGAAGGCATCCATCCCAGAAGCTACAGAATTCCTGGGAAATAAAGTCTCTAAGACAGAGTGAAGTCTACCTCTGATATTTCTATCCCCAAACACACATTTTCAGCATGATCCTGCATCAGTCTTCCATTCTGAAGTTTCGCACATTTCAATATCTTAGTTTATATCACTCTTAACAGATTTATAAAGCACAAGTAGGATTGTGCAATTCAAGGAAGGAGTTAATATCTAATCACAGTCTTATGCCCACTTAATTTCCTTCATTAGAAAGATTGTGGAAAAGTGAGCCCACACCCACTAGAGGAAAGCTAGATTCTGTAGCAGTGTTTTATTCTATATAAAAGTTCTCTCCATCTCTGTTTTATAGTTACCAGATCCCTTTGTTCTTCACATGAACTGTTTCCTTTACACCATTTTTAAGACTGTCTATGTGACTCATTCTTTGACAAACATTTTAAGATTTCCTAGTTTTGCTATATATTTTTAAACTGTGTCCCACATTTTCACCATGACTTTTCAATTGCTTTTTCCACTTGACTTCACTGAGCTTCTAATCTCATTTTTTCTTAGGTAGGCTGCATACAATCATAGTATGGAAGGGATTTTTTTTTTTTTTAAAAAAAATTCATTTATGCATCACTAATTTCACAGTGGGTTAAAAAGGAGATAAATAATACATTCTTCCTAACTCAGAGACTATACCTTTAATTAGCATACCACACATGTTAAGAGCATACAGTTAAACAAGTAAGATACATCTTAGCAGAAAGGAACCCACCGCCTTGAAGTCTTACCCTGGCAGCTGAGCAAGTTTCAACAGGAAGAAAAAACATCCTAATCCTTCCTCCATCCAAAAAATGTATCAGGACAATATTTATTTCTTGCTACAGTTTTAGGGATCATATTCTCAAATTTAGCTGTGTTGCCAGATGATTTACATGAGGGTAAAAAACTATCCTGTTATAGAATCTCTTTCCCACTGGGAAATTTGCTTCTTAAATGCCATCAGTTTGTGTTCGGCTTTTTACTTGTAGTACTAGGGTTTACACCCCTTTCCATAACTGGGGATGTTATCTTCCATATAAATATTTCATTTTTTAATTCAACCAGCCACTTAGTGTCTCATGGCAAGGAGTCACATGGTTTAAATGTACGCTGTAAAATGTAATTAAAACAAAGAAAATTTGGTGCCTTTCAGTTTTGTTCAACTATTATTCTATGCTGTTAACAAGCATATTACTATTTAACCTGATTTACTTTTTCCATACCATTATTTAATTTTGAATAAGTCTTTAAAATGAAACATTGTTGGTCTTCCATTCTTTTTCCATACTTGGAGGCATTCCTATGCCTCTAATCACTTTTGTTGCCTGTCTATGGATCCCTACTACTTTAGTCTTTAGATGGGTTTCAGAAGTGGGTGGGCGCGCGCGCGCGCGCACACCCCCCCCCCCCCAAATCTAAGTGGTTCTAAATTAGAACATCACAAGAGACATACTATGTCAGACCAAAGGTCCATCTAGCTCAGTATTTGATTTACTAAGTGATCAATGGCAGATGCTTCAGAAGGAATGAAAAGAACAGGTCAATTTTTAACTAAAAATACATGGACAGGTTAAATATTTTTTTCCCCCAATGTGCATTTTTCTGCATCTTTGCTGTCAATTAGTTCTACCTGTGCTTGTTTACCTAGTTATGTAGGATACTTAAGTCTCTTAAGAAGTTTGTCTTTACATATTTACACAAATTTTGCATCGGCAAGTTGCCATCTCAGGCACAGCACTTCTCTGGATCTTTTTGTTAATAGGCCCAGTGCTTGATACATTATACCAGCGGTCTCAAAGTCAAATCACCACGAGGGCTGCACGAGGATTTAGTACAGTGGCCCAAAGGCTGCACCACTAAAACCTTTCCATACAATAATATTGCAAATGTTGGTAATGATTGTGTCATTCCAGGCCGCAGGAAATAGCTTTAGCGGCCACACGCGGCCCACAGGCCCCATGTTTGAGACCCATGCTTTACACAGAGACAGTCAATCATTCAGCTTTCAACACTATCCTCTATTGTCTATTCCTGCTTAGTTTGTACTAAACAGAATAAAGTTAGACCATAGAAAAAAATTAAAGGTAATGGGCCCCCAAAACATGTACACTGATTTAATCTTCAATGGGACATATCTGAAATAAGTGCATTCAGGTTCCGCGGGGGGGGGGACGGGACACAACGACATATAGCAAATACTTTAACCATTTTAGACAATCTAAACTTCAACTTCTTAAGGGCAAAGTGTTCAGAATCCAATGCTAAACAATGACTTTTGCCAGGAAAGAACTACAATTCTGACCGCATGTTAGTTAAAGTTAAACATCATTTATGAAGTTAGGTGAACATAAAACTCTCAAACTGAAATGTAAATTTGTTTTAAAATAATTACACAGCGTATAAAAGGTTAATTGAAAAAAATACTGAAAAACATCTTCCTGCCATCATCCCCAAATTGTCAGAAGTTCTGCTCTTTTATCATGTTATATTTTAACTCTTATGTCTTACACATTTATTGGTTTACATGCACAGTAAATCATTCAAACATTAAAGAATTTCTGGTATTAGGATCTCCTAGTAAAAAGCAGCTTCTTAAAGGGGGAAGGAGAGAGGCCAATCGTTCTCATTTTCAGTATTTCGATTCCCTTCCTGCAAATAAGATGCAATTTAAGATCAAGGAATAGAGTTTCATTTTTTGTTTTAAGGTCCTCGCTAAAAGTTAAAACCACCACCCTAAAATAAAGATGTCTAGGATACTCACGTTCCCCATGTACTCTGAAAGTAGATCCTGCAAGGCCTGTCGCACCGCATTACACTCTGCAACTATGCGTTCCCGTCGGTCATCACGTGTGCAGGATGAATCAGCCATTAGGGCTGCTCCACTAATGATGCTCTCCAGGCGCTCTTCCAGGGAAGGCCTAAAACGTTCCTCACTGAAGCTCAAAGGATCCACAATAATTTGTTTCTAGTAAAAGAAAGTTTACAGTAATCAGCAACCGACATAACTTATTACCTTTTTTCAAAATGAGCCAGTCTTAGAATAGTTGCAGCAAATCCATCTTCTGTCTTGAAAGACAACCAAAAAAAGTTTCCTCCTGACAGATAACTTTCCTAGTTAGCCTAGTAAGCTTTTTAGAGGCTTCCACAATGCATTAAGTTATTGCAAAAAACACAACACAAACTGTACGTTGACCACTAAACAAAATTTGGCCATATCAATGTATGGTTCAGGAATTACGGATTTAAATGTGCCAGGCTAAATCAGATTCAGACTCCTGAATGCTAAGTAACTACATGTCAATCTTTTCAAGATTTAATTAAGTTGTCAAACGCAATTACATCCCTCCCCCAATGATAAAGATGATCTAAAGTAGACTAACTATAGTGATACATTGCTCCAGTTTATACAGTCCTTCTCCCCTGATACAATCATGCAGACTAAGTTTTTCTCAAAAGCAAAAAGCTTTTATATATAGAATGTTAACAGTAAGGTTCAAATCACCACATAACTCAATAACTTAAAGCAAATCACTGGTGTATCTTATGAATGGTTACTTAACTGGTGTTCTTTGATTGCTCATATATATTCCAACTCAGGTGTGCATGCATTGTGTGCAGGATCGCTGGAAAGTTTTCCCCTAGACTACCTGAAGGATCAGCTGTGGCCACTGGGGCACCTTGTGACCCCCTCTGCATACACACACAGCTCCCTGCTGACCCTTTCCCTCTTCAGTTCCTTCTCGCTGGAATTCCAGCTGAGGGGAGGACAGTGCGTGCTGGAACGTACATGAGCAACGCATCTCGAAGAGCACCAGTTACGGGTAAGTAACCTTTTCTTCAAGTGATTGCTCATGGCAATTCCAACTCAGCTGATTCCCAAGTCTTACCCTGGAGAAGGGATGGTGTTCTAAAGGTCAACTGCGTGCAGTACCGCTCTGCTGACTGCAGCATCATCTCTTGCTTGCCGGGTGAGGACATAATGGGTAGCAAAGGTGTGAACTAGCAACCACATGGCCACTGCTAGGAACGCTACTGAAGTGGCCTGGGGCTGCACTGAATGAGCAGTTAGCCATGGGAGGTTGCACCACAGTAAAAAGGTAAGAAGTTACGTACCTGTAACTGGTATTCTTCGAAATATGTTGCTCCTGGACATTCCAATGTAGGTGTACACGCACATGTGCACGGATAACCGGAGACTCTTCCTCTACAGCACCCATAGGGTCGGCTGTGGAGCCCCTGGAGTGACGCTGTCACAGTTATCTATATGTAGGCACAGCCAACCTGCCCCCTCCTCAGTTCCTTCTTAACGCCTATTCCACAGAGAGGAGGGAGGGAAGGAGGGAGGGAGGATGTGCAATGTCCAGCATCAACAACATCCTGAAAAACACCAGTTACAGGTAGGTAACCTCCTCCTCTTCTTCGAGTGGCTGCTCCTGGCCATTCCATTGTAAGTGATTCACTAGTCTTACTTATGGTGGTGGGTCGGACTCACACGCGCACTGACTGCAGAACTGCTCTACCCACTGCAGCATCTGAGGAATGCTACAACCACCACTAGGCACTTTGTGAAAACGCATGGGGCAACTGCCAGCCCAAAAGGCAGGAAGGAGAACTGGAGATGCCTGCCACCCACTACAAACCGCAAGAACTTCCTGTGTCTGGGAATTATCCAAATATGGATATACACGTCCTGAAGATCAAGGGCTGCATACCAGTCTCCCGGATCCAGGGAGAGAATTATTGCAGAAAGGGAAGCCATGCAAAAGCATATCTTGTGCAGATAAACAGCTCAGGCCTCTGAGGTCAAGGATGGGACAAAGACCCCCTTTTGCTTTTGGGATCAAGAAATAGCAGGAGTAAAAGCCTTTTCCCCAAAGCTCCCGCAGAAACTCCTCTATGACTCCTTTGTCCATCAAGGCCTGCACCTCCTGCTCCAAACAGATAATCACGAGAAAGGTCTCTGGAGGGGGCCAGAGGATGAGGAGGGTGGCAAGAGTGAAAAGAGGAGAACTGGAGGGAGTACCCTTAAGACACTGTGCGCAGAACCCATGCGTTGGAGGTGATCCGGGACCAAGCCAGATAAAAGCTGGGTAGTCTGTTGGCGAATGGAGGGTGCGGATCTGGAGATAATGGCACGTCATCCTCGAGCGCACCTTCAAACCTTTCTTGGAGCTGGAAGACTGGTGCGAAGCTCCTTGGGACAGGAGAGAGAGACAATAGAGTACTTCTTTGGCCATTCCGCCTGCACCAAGTATTATAATTTTGCAAGTGGTGGGAAGACTTGGGCACTGGTACTGGCTTGAAAGGTCCCCTCTGGGGCGCTGGGGCGTGTAGCCCTTGAGACTTAAGCAGGGACCTGCCATCCTTCAGAGTCTAGAGCTTGGTATCCATTTGTTGCGAAAACAACAACTCTGGGCCTTCAAAAGGGAGATCTTGGATGGTATTCTGCACCTCATGGGGCAGACCTGATGCTAGAAGCAATGAGCTGCAGCCTCCGGAGACCATGGCTCTGGAAACTATCTTGCCTTCAGCAGCTGATAAATCAGGCCTCGAGCTCTGCTCGCACGTTTCCAAGAACCTCTCCAATGAGGACCATGCATTAAAAGTGCAGCGGCTAAGAATACCCTGCTGGTTAGCAATGCAGAGTTGAAGCCCCCACTGTGGAGTAAGTCTTCCTTCCAAAGAAGTTGAACTTTTTTGCATCCTTAGACTTAGGGAATGGCCCTTGATGGCCCTATCGCTCTCTCTCGTTGGCCACCGCTATGACAAGGGACCCCTGTGCCAGATTCGTGTAGAAGTGCTTCTAACCCTTCGAAGGCACAGAGTATTTTTGCTCTACCCTTTTGGCCATGGGAGGCAGAGGCTAGGGTATGCCACACGGTCCTTGTGGTGCTCTAAATGGTCTTGCTAAGAAGGAAGGCTACTCAAGAGGGGCCTTCCGGCACAAGAATGTCAACCATAGGATCTGCCGCCTCTACAGTCTCCTCCGCCTGCAGACCCAAGCCTGGGGCAACTCTGCACAGGAGATCTTGAAGCACTTTACTATCATCTGGGATAGGCTCATACCTGGCCCCCGCAACCAACTCATCCACAGGGGATGACGGTGATCCCCTGGATGGATCTATGGGTTCTGCTGCAGGTTCCAGTTCGCCCCAATGGTCTAAACTGTCTTGATCCGTAGGAGCCTAGGATCTTGCAGAGGACTCCCCTTCTGATAGGTCCCCCGTCTCCGGGGGTGCGTCAACTGCATGGGGGGGCTGGGGGTGAGAGCTTGCCACCGATTGGGAGCTGCTCATCCCAAAGGCCTTGCTCCTGATGGAAAGCCCAAGGAGTCCAGAAAGGCCACTGTGAAGGAACAGCCCATTGAGGATACCACTGCTGGGGGTACGGAGCCAACCGTTTGCTTCCAGGCCTACTGGCTCTGGACACCAAGGAAGCCTCATCCGAGTCCAATGGAGAAGCACTTCGCACAGACCATGGTGGTGCGATACTGAAGGCTGCCCTACGGCAATGCCACGGGCTTCGGTTCTTGGGCACTTTTGGCGGCACAGGAGAGAGGTGATGGCTTCTCAGGAGGCGAATGGTACCGTTATGCCCCCTCTGATGCGACCACAGCAGACGGTACCAGGAACTGAGACCAAGATGGCATCGCTGATAGTGCCCAAGGGTCCTTCCCGCTTGCCCTTGTGCATTCAGGCAATCTTGAAGCTGGAGAGCGTAATGAAGCTGAACACACCAGTGAAGGCTTCCCTCTCAAGGGCCCCAACACGGGTGCCGGAGATGGAGCCCAGCTCAAGGCGGACAGTGCCGTGTGTTCGATAAGGTCATACCCTGTCTCTCATGTTTTGGGCATTAAAGGCAGCAGCATATCTTCCCCTAAAATTTCTTGTGTCAGGGACGGCATGGGAACCGGAGCCGACTGCTCCACCTGGGCTGGTGCTGGTGGCTGCTGCACCCCTCTAGGGGTGCTTGACCTCACTGGGGAGCTCTTTATGTCCGACCTCCTCCTCTTTTGCGACACCTTAGAGAGCGGCGCCGCTGACGATCCGAAGATCGGGAGGCAGAAGGGGCTGCTGACTGTGCTGCAGACCCCGCCACTGGAGCGCAACTGACCAACGGTGCCGCACTGGAACTCGCTCCAGAAACTGGTCTAAGGGCTTCCTCCATCAAAAGAAGCTTCAGCCTTTGGTCACCATCCTTCTGTGTGCGTGGCTTGAAGCTTTTACATTATTTACACTTATCTTTGAGGTCTGCCTCTCCAAAACACCTCAAGCATGAGCAATGCGAGTCGTCAAGCGGCATCGGCTTGTGACATCTTTCACAAGTTTTAAAACCTGGCATACCCCAACAGAGGCCAGCAGCAAATCTAACAATGGAACAGGTACTCTTCTAATAACAGCACTGAAGGACTGTGTGAAGGCAGCCAAGATGCACTCCAGCTACCGCCACAGCAGTGAAAAGGAACTGAGGAAGGGGGTGGGTTGGCTGTGCCTCATAGAGAGAGCCGCAACGGCGCCACTCTAAGGGGTGCCACAGCTGAGCCTATGGGTGCTCTAGAGGAAAGTCTCTGGCTACCCCGTGCACACGTGTGAACACCGCTGCTTGATACAGGCCGTAATCTGGTTTGATAAACACTGGAAGGATGCTAGTTGTCCTTTTGTTCTGTCCGCAACTGCCACAAACAATTGAGAGGTCCTCCTAAAGGACTCTGTACGGTCTATATAGAAGGCCAGTACCCTATGCACATCCAGAGTATGAAGGGAGCACTCCCTATCTGAGATGTGAGGTTCTGGGTAGAAGATTGGTAGAAAGATGTCTTGGGGAGGCATGAAACTGTGAAACCACCTTGGGCAAAAAAGCTGTGTATAAATGGAGCTGCACCTTGTCCTTGAAAAAGAGTGCACATGGAGGGTTTGACGTGAGTGTGCATAGATCCAACAATCTCCTGGCCGAAGTAATCGTGACCAGGAAGGCTATGTTCCAAGATAAATAAAAGAGACAGCAAGTGGCTCAAACGGGGGGCCAGTAAGCCTAGAGAGGACCAGATTAGGTCCCACTGGGCCACCGGGCCTTGAACACATGGGAAATGACCTGTCCAGGCCCTTCAGGAACCTTTTGATTATGAGGTCCAAAAATAGGGACCCTTTAGTAGAACCTATGTGCAATTGCCATCAGGTGGACTTTTACTGAAGATGTTGACAGACCATGATGTTTCAGCTCAAGAAGCTAGTCCAAGACTAACAGCACAGGTGCCAGGAATGCATTAACCTGCTTAACTAACACCCAGGTCGCAAATTCCTTCAATTTTTGCCTCATGAGCACATCTAATCGAGGGTTTCCAACTGCTGAGCAGTACTTCTTGTACCCGAGCACAACACTGCCTCTCCTGCCAGGTCAACCACTGGTGACCCATGCCATGAGATGGAGGGACTGGAGGTTGGGGTGCCTTGATAACCCCTGGTCCTGCGTTAGCAGGTTTGAGTACAAGAGCAGCAAGGAAAGACCGCACCTCCGCTTTGAGGAGATATTCGTGAGATGGGCCCCTGGAAAGGGACGGGGGGGAGGAAGAACTACTGGAGTGAGTATCCCCACTTCACCGTGCAAAGGACCCATTGGTCTGAGGTGATGTTGGACCATGCCTAGTAAAATTGGGAGTCTGTTTTCAAAGGGGGAGGGGGAGAACAGTTGGATCTGTGGGGGAACTTGGTATGTCCACCTTGAGTGCACCTTCAAAAGCTCTTTTTTGACCCATGCTGACCATGGGATTGCCCTTTAGAGCATCCGGCCGATCTTGGGCCCAAGTGGTGGCCATTACAGTTCCCTCTGCAGAAGTCTGATCTGGGTTGCTAGGAACTCCGTCAGTGGCTGATGCTGGAATGGGCTGCTGAGGTGCTAGGTTATGCAGGCCTAACAATTTGAGCATAGCTTGAGAGTCTTTCAAGGTTTGGAGCTTGGCACCCATTTGGGACAAAAACAGCTCCTGCCCTTCAGAGAAGTCCTGGATTGTCATCTGTACCTCATGTGGCAACCCTGAGGCTTGAAGCCAAGAGCTGCACCTCATTATGATGTCTGATGCATGGCCCTAGTAGCTGCATCAGCTGCATCTAGGGCCAACCATAGCAGGGACCTCGACACAACCTTCCCTTCTTTAACCATTGACATGAGCTCTGCCTTGGATTCCTGTGGCACCACTGATGTGAAGTTTTCTATGGACGCCTAGGAGTTAAATGCATAATGACCGACAATTGCCTGTTGATTTGCTATCCTCAGTTGCAATCCCCCTACTGAACTAATCTTCCTGCCAAATAAGTGCCAAAGATCGCTGTCGTGGAGACAGAGGTCTGAGGGGGTGGGCCTCTTCTGTGACCTAGGGGGTCAGTACTGGAGCATGCCTCGATGTGCTTGCCTGGGCTGGTGAAGCTGTCTGGGAAATCAGCTCTTTAGCCACCTCAGATGTCTCAAGAGTGGAAGGCAACTGTAATTCTTCCTCCAAAATGTCCTGAGTCAGGGAAGATGCTAATACCAGACTCAACAGACCTCTCGCCAGGGTCAGAGTCAATGGTGCCACAAGGTGCGGTGCCAGGGAAGAATGGTCCACCTTGTGTTGCACTGTTGACACATCCTTGACCTACTTAGTTGAAGGAGAAGGGCCTTTCTCAGTCCTCTTCCTGGGTATCAGCAGATGAGACTGGTGCCAGTGTGCAGCCAGTGCTTAAGAGTGCTGGCGCCAGGGCTCTATGAAAGAGTCCTTGCCTTTTCCTCTGAGACCAGGACACTTCGAACTGACCCAAGCTGGAGTCCCCAGCTTCTGTGGGACAGAGTGCCTCCTCCATCATAAGGAGTCTTATACACTGTTTTGTCCTTTTGGGTATGAGGCTTGAAAACTCCTGCAGATCTTACATTTGTCCTGCAGATGCAACTCTCCCAGGCACTTCATGCAAGCGTGGGTGGGTCATCCTTAGGCATAAACTTGTTGCAGGAGTGGCAGACTTTGAAGCCAGGTATGCCCTGGCCTCTGGGCCTGGAGGGCAGAAAAGCGCAAAGTAAAAAAACAAACAACTGTTATCTTAACCACCACTATGAATGAACAACTCTAAGAGTTGCACTCTAACCAACAACTCTAACAAAGTCAACGGCTCACTGTAAGAGGAAGCAAACAGTTCCAGGGACTCTCAGGGCGGTAAGAAGGAACTGGAGAGGGAAAGGGTCTGCATGGAGACACACACACACACACACACACACACACACACACACACACAGCCTCCAGGCACCCCTAGTGGTCACAGCCGACCCTGCGGGTAGTCTAGGGAAAAAACCGTCCAGCGATCCGTGCACATGGTGTTCACACACCAGAGTTGGAATTGACATAAGCAATCACTTGAAGAGGAACTGAGTCTAACTGCAGCACAGTTCATACTGAGAATGTTAAGGCTGTATCACAGCAGTTGAACTTTTAATCCTTAGGGATCATCAGTGGGGCGAGTCATAATGCCACCACAGAAATTCTCTTCAGGCTGAAAATCTGTGCATCACTGTTCAGCCCAGATGAATGCATTATTCAAATAAACTGCAGAATTTTATAGAAAAAGTTTGCCATTTTAGATGTTCTAGTGCTTTAGAGTGTGTCCTGAAACTTCTGACTTGACATTCTGCCAGTCAGTTCATGACACAGACTAAGTTCCATGAGCACTCACTTCAATTCTTCTTTCGAGACATCACAGCTACTTACAGGAATTCTGAAGCATGTCTGAACTCTTTAAAAAAAAAAAAAAAAAAGCATACTACAGCATACTTCTTACACATTTAAAAGTGTTGTTGCTGCAACCCTGAACCCACAGCACAAGCTGCTGACATGCTACCGATCTTGTATGAAACCAGAGCCCACTATACATAACCAGTATTCTAGGTATCATTAGGTATCTAAAACTGTATTAGTTTAGAATCGCACTGAGTGGGAAGCATAGTTTACACAAAAGAACTCACTACTACTTTGCTGTTAGCAGGTAATGAAGCAGCAAAATCAAGGCTACATCAGTTGTTTTCAGCCAGGGGTCCCCAGCTACCCAGAGGGGTCCATAAGCCGTCACCTTTCCCTGAATCCATGGGTGGAGTCTGAGGAAGCACCACACACATCCTCAACCACCTCTTTTTCTTCCCTCCCCCATCCTCTGAAGGTGGGAAGCCAGAGCTAGAAAAGGGAAGTACAGGCAGTTGCTGATCTGGCAAGTGCCATGGAGAAGGTTGCCATGGCTCTCATTCTCCTCCTGCTTCTCCAGCTGCTGGTGCCTCAGGCTCATGCTGCTCCTAAGCTCCCAGCTGCCTATGACTACTCGTGCAGTCAGTGAGGGCCACCAGAGAGAGAGATCTGGCTCTGTCAGA
The DNA here is from genome assembly GCA_007922195.1 of Podocnemis expansa. Lineage (NCBI taxonomy): Eukaryota > Metazoa > Chordata > Testudines > Podocnemididae > Podocnemis > Podocnemis expansa. The sequence continues at coordinate 31,119,860 of ML682007.1, read as the reverse complement.
ACCAGTGGAAAGCTGCAGTTTGGGGGAGGTGGGAAAATGCCCCCTTCCTGGCCCATAGCTCCCAGCTAACTCTTGCCTGCACCCTGAGCAGTTTTCAGATTTTGAACTGAGCCAACCCTCCTCCCTCTGAATTATAAGTTTTTTTTTATTCTTCCCCACCACCACCCAGACAGGCTCAGTGGCCTGCTGAGGTGAGCCAGGGGGTCAGAGTGGTGTTCCCTTCCTCTCAAACATAAAAGTTCAACTATGTCTATTCCTGAAGTGCATCACAGCTGAAGCTTTGAGCACCTCACCACCACCACCGGTGCTCTAGAGTTTTCATAACATGTCAAGGGGGCTCAGAAAGAAAAGAGAGTCAAGAACCATGGTCTTGATAAATGAACATCTATTCTTGAGAGGGAGGTGAAGGCTTGAAAAAGCAAGTGGGCTAGAGGATACCTTACGGTACCCATCCAGATTGAGAACCACCACTGACTATGTTGCAAGAGAAGACTCACATGGTAAGGGTCTGAGGGCTAGAAAACCCACCATGTATTACTTGAGCTATTTCCATTTAAATGAAACAGAACAAAGAAAATTAGGATCTTGGTCCTACTAGAAACTAAAGCAGCAAAGCCAAAGACTGAAGTCTAATAACGTTTTACCATTACCACTTTGCTAACCCTACTTTATCATGTGGAATGATTTTATATAATAAAGCTCAATCATCATAAAATCCAAGATCTTGTGTTAGTACCAAGACGTGACAGTCAAGAACAAGGGTTCCATTAGGTTAAGCGGAAAACAAGCTGCGTCTAGAAGAGGATACAATCTCAAATACTTGAAGATTTCTGTGAAACCTCTTTAGCCATTGCTAACCCTGGTTTAGATAAACAAATGCTTGCACTGCAGCCTGGTCTATACTGACAGGGAAATACGGCTGCAGTCAACAAGTGACACATGAGTTACATAGTGTAGCTTGCATATCTCCCATTGGCTTCCTATCTTCATTTTGCTCTGATGACAGGAAATGCACTTCCATCAGTGCCATGCTACTTCTTCCATGGGATGAAATTATGAATCAATCGAGCAGGTCTCCACTGATGATCATTCAATACCAAAGAACTGATCCAACACAGGACATACCCCAAGGTTTCCCAGATTGCTGACTCTACTATTTTCATGCATCATGTCAATTAACCTTACTCAAAGCAACACTAATCAATAGGATGTCAAAAGCAGCTACCAGAATCTGCAGTCTACATTAGGCTAAATGTTGCAGGTGCTGGTTCAGCTGGCCCAGCAACAGGGGGACTTATCTATTAGAATTCTCTAATGTAGGCAAATCCTAGAGATTAAGGTATGGGAAAAGAGATTCAATATACAAGTAAAGCGAACAAAATGGCTGCCACATGGTTACTGCATATCTATGCATGCATGCGTTTTATATTTCGTTTATTTTGGAGGGACAGAAAAAAGTTTTCAGGGAGAAAAGTAGGTAAAGAAAAAGAAGGAACAAAAATGGCAACAGTTACCAAAACTGAGGTAAGCTAGCTGAAAAGTGTGCCATGTGAGACACTCAAATATGGCTGTAAAAACTCTTTTCCAGAGTAGGTATTTACAAAGTATATTAGCAACTTCTTTATTATTCAGAAGTCACTGTAGCTATAGAAAGTCAGCTTCAAAACTAAGGCTCCAGTATTAACAGTTTTAAGGTTAATCTAGTATAATTTTTTTTCTAATAAACCTGCAATAAAGTATGTGATTGTTAGGTACGAAGTTATCTGTAATGACTTGTTTGAGGTGACCACCATATAAGATATGGACATTCCGATGAGTGTCCATAACTTTGCACTTCCTATTTCATAATCACATCATAGACTCTAAGGTCAGAAGGAACCAATATGATCATATAGTCTGACCTAACTGTACAATGCAAGCCACAAAACTCACCCTCTCCTATAAACTCTAACCAATGACAGTTGAAGTTCTCAAATCATGGGTTAAAGACTAAGATAGAGAGAACATCCATGCGTAATCTCCAATTTATAAACAGTTACAACTACCTTAGACAATACTGAAGCCTATGTGGAGGAGGTTTTTAAGTTAAGTTTTCTAGCATCTGGGTGAGTGGGTCACAAAACCTGTAAAGTGAAGTGATGCCAAGCTTCAAAAAAAAATGCACTTTCAATACTGTAGCGCCTTTGGAAGCAAAGCAGAGCATTTTATAGACTGATTTATTTAGTGAAGATTATGGCCCTTGCAGAGGTGCGGCTGCTCTGCGATGATGCTACAGGGGTTAACTGGGCCTGGGAGCAGCAGCCACTAGGGTGGTTAGGCTGCAGAGCCAGCCATAGGGCAGGAGCCCAGCATAAAAGGGAGTTACAGGGTTAGCTCAGGCAATTGGCCTGGGAAGCCAACAGGAGAAGGCTCTCCCTCTTGCTGGATGGCTACGGAAGTCAACACCCCAGAGAGCTCACAGTGCACACTGTGAGCTGACTGGCACCAAGGAGGCTGAAGCCAAAAGGGGCAAAGGCCCAGAGCAGTGGTCCAGAAGCAAGGAAGCCTGAAGAGACAGCAGCTGGGACTCCAAAGTGGCAGGCCAGACCAGACTGCAGCAGTGGCTGGAGAAGCAGTCCGGGGGCAAAGCGCCAGGAAGCAGTGTTCCCTCTAACATTTCCACAGGCTGTTTGCACAAAAAACTTTTCGTGCAAATTTTCAGAACCAGTATCCAAAAATTTGTGTGCACTCAAGTGAATGTGGTCAAACTTGAGCGTAATGACCAATTTACTTTTTATTTTTCAAATATAGCAAACTTGAAGTCATTGCACTGTTTGACTATGACATGACTTTCACCAAAAACATAAAAAACATTAACTTGTTCAGTACCAAAGTCAAAGTCACACTGTGCTATTGCTGCACAATCAAAAGTGGACCACTCCTTACTTCATCCTCTAGAAAACCATCTGCCAAACAGACACAAGATTTCTATAACAGTTAATATGGAATGAGTACCAACTTTAATATTTTCTTGGTAGCTCATGCCTAGAAGAACTTTGAACAAGATAAGAGGACAATGCCTTGGTTATATGACTTCATGGAGTGATAAAGTCAATTTGCCATGTGCAAGAGGTGTTGGGCCATGTTTTTGAAACACACACAATGAAGCCAGCTCTGCCAAAACATCATTCAGAACTTCTAAAGCAATTTGGTATTGAAGGCTTGTTAATTTAATCAATAGCTGCATCTTGCTCAAAATACTCTACTAGGCAATTATAGTTGTGAACAATTGCTTGTAGTGCAAAGTACTTAGACAACCAGCACACTTCACTGAGAAGTCTGAAAGCAGCAGATTTGCTTTCAGAAGCATTCACTATTTCCTAAAATTTGCATTTTTCTGTGGTAGACCTGAAGAAAATTGTATATACAGTTCATTATAGTTTCTGTGTCTCATTAGCCTAAACTGTTTCCATGCATCAGAAATCCCCAAGTCTTCACAGTGTGCAACACAATGTTGTTGAACTAAGTGTGGAATATCATGCTTCAGCTGTTTTGGTACACCATTAAGTCTGCCCAACATCACGGAAACACCATCAGATGTGAACAGAACCATTTTTCCTTTGGGCAAGTTTGTGTTTTTGATAAAACTGCTCAATTGCAGAGCCTATTGCGGTAGCATCACATTCTTGCAGTTGTAATTGTCCACCAAATGATGTTTTATACTCTGTAGAATTTTTAGGTCTAAATCTGAAGTATTAAGTATTTGACGACAAATGTCTGTGCTGTCATCAATAGATAATGTATGAAAAGTTGCTGATCCTATTTCATCGATCACATTCTGCACAATGCTGTTGATAATTTTGAAAAATTCAAAACCAAAATTTTTGCTTCTCCAGCGGTCTGGGATGTACACATACTTTACCATATGCTCTTTAATATCCTGAACAGAAAGCATTGAACTATTCATTTTAATAGCCAGCAGGATGTTGTCAATAAGAATCTTCCTTTCTTCCAGGTTTGAACACTTGTGTTCATTAGCCTCCTCTGCTTTTCAGCTGGACTTTCACATAGCATACCGAGCAGTCCTAATGCTGGTAAAGAACAGTTCTGTTATCTAAGTTTTTTTTTTTTTTTTTAACTGTCTAAATGAGACTTGACAGATGACGCTTTAAGAACTCAAGTTCCCAGACATCATCCTACATCTTCCTGCTTGCAGATTCCCCTGTAATTTTATCATCTCAACAATATAAGGAAATGATGCCATTATTAAAATCGTACGCAAGTATTTCACGCAGTTGCACATGCATGACACTGTGGGATTTCAGTGTAGCCATTTCTATTAACTCATCAAGCCATTCCATTCTAAACAAAGTCACAGTTCTTTAGTGCTTTACACCTCTAGACATGTTACATAGCTTAATAGTTTAACATAAAGTGCAGTAAGTTAGAATAGTACTAGTTAAAAATCTAATTTTGTCAACAGTTCCAACCGTGTGATTCACTTCCAACAAAAGGAAGTCACGTTCAACAAACCAGAAGTTTGTCTTTGTGTTGAGGAATAGGGCGCTAAGCTCAAGAAGCGCAACCATTGATCATCTGTGTTTAATTATATGGCAACATCTGGTGAATCAGACTGTAATCCATCTCCTACTTATGAGTAGAAACTAGAAATATTAGCACAGTTGAATTATTTTGTGCACACTTCATTTTGTTATATGTGCAGGTTTCACAACCTCTGTGTGCACGCACTCATGCGCAGCTTAGAGCTAACATGGTCAGGAAGGGATGGCAGCTGGACTTCAGTGGTGAGAGACTGCACACAAGTGGGGGCTGCAGTAAGTGGCCCAGGGAGTAGGCATGGACTGGTGCAGTGGCTGGAGGAAGGCGAAGGCGAAGGTGAAGGTACTTCAGGTCCCTGGGCCAGGGCCTGGAGAAGTGGGTGGGCCCAGGCCCCTCCCCCAGAGTACCAGGAGCATTACAGGCTCACTGGCTGTTAACTTTAACTAGTGGCTCAGGCTAGGGCAAGCTGGACCATAACCATGGAAGGGGTGAACTGACTGGCTTCGCTGGAGATCTACAGACCCAGAGAATGGACTCGGAGCAAAGGCTGGCATGGACAGAAGTGGAACAGACCATCAGAGGGGACCAGTTCAGCTAGATTCCCTAGTAACACCAGCTGGATGTGCCCTCCCGGTGGGTCCAGTGCCACAAATGCCTACAGATTTCTTTACTGGACAATTCTGTCCTCAGCCTGAAGTTTCATCCCAACACACCCAGCTACCACATCACTGGTCTTATTAACTAGGCACTTCAAACGGAAAACTGTTCCAAGAGTCACTCTCAAAGAGCGCTTGGTGCACATAACCCTTTTTTGAATGATCTCCAAACTAAATAATTCTCAACAGTCATGAAACTGCACTTCTCAACCAAGTGCTACTCACACTGTAGTGAGATCTCATGCTACTAAAGAACAAACTGATTATTACACTGTAAGAATATTTTGGTAGAGAGTATTTACTGTCATGGTATACTATCAAATCATTAAAACTACAGTGACTTTCAAAATGACTAGCATATACTGTGATTAAGCCTCTTTATTTTGTTTGAACAAAGCTATTTTACTCAATTTGGCAATTCACAAATCTCAAGTTAGAATCAATATGGCTCGTGCGTGCTGATAAAAGTAAAACTTTCTATAAATGCAATGTAAAATTTTGATGATCAAAAAAATAGGAGGCCAAGACTGTTTTTAATGCTACCTGAAAAGTCACTTTGTAATTAAGCATAGTAGTCTCAATATATTGCTATAAACAGATTATCCCATCAAAATATAAATTTCATGACTGTCAAAGTTACCTCCTATGAAGTATTCTCACCTTGAACTGATTTACAAACAGATTTAAGCTATATTTTTCCAAAGAGGTTCAATACTTACATCAAAGTTGTTAAGCGCATATGCCAGCTCTCCCCCTCCACCCTGCTGTTGTGCAACATCATCAGATGCCGTGGCTTGGGCTGCATTTGAGATGCCTGTGACCGCTTGCTGCAGCTGTTTGTAGATCAAGTCCCTGTTGGCTTTGTAAGCTGCTACATCTGGGTGCTGCAAACAGGCCTGAGAAGCAGTGTAAAGTATAGGAACATTCTTCTGCAGAATTCCTCTGGCTGCAGCCATCTGATCACGATGGCCCACATCTTTCAATTCCTGCAAGGAAAACAATCAATACTTAAGGACATTTCTGACACTCAGCGCCTACACACTTCTCCCTAAAGTAGTACACTATCATGAGCTTTGCTTATCATGAGGCTACACCTCAGAAAACATTTTTCTGCATATACAGTTATTAAAAATGTGGCTAGCTTCATAACATGATAGTTGCATATGGTCAGATGTTATACAGCAGTCCATAATGCTGCACGCTGAAACTCACAAGCCAATATATTTATTATTTGACACTAAGAGCAGATAATTGCCATTTTCAATGCCAACTGACAAATCTGGCAGTTTCCTGCAATATCCTGAACAAACCTGATTAAATGTAAATATCTTACAATTACACTGCATTAAAAAAATACAAACATGCATGTATTATTGGGGGGGGGGGGGGGGGGGGGTTACTAATGTAAATATCAGGAAGCATTATTAGCTTCCAAAGACTTAAGACAAGGGGACAGCATGACAGTTCTTCATTGAGTGGGTTTACAGGAAATAGGCATTTGGTTTTCTCCGCCATCTCTGAATCTAGGCTTTGTCTGGGTGATTATCTATTTACGGTCTGTGCAGCTCAAAGATGGAAAATAGGACGAAGTGACTGATTCAGTGGTGTGTTCGTTCTTAGCCGAGGCGCACAAACTGGTAACCTCAAAAAAAACTACCCACACACCACCCCTGGAGAAGTGTGAAGGACTATGCCCTGACAGAGTCCTTGCTGGAGTTGGGGTGACCTCTAGTAGACTTGTTAGAGCACATGGAGAGTTGTGTGTTTATTCTTTAAAAAAAAAAAAAAAAAAAAAAAAAAACTTGCTTAGAAAGAGCACTGGCGTAACTATAGCAGTTACACTAGTTGAAGCCTCTAAGGAGATAAGCAAAGCAGGCCTACTTTAGGCAGGTCAGTTTCACTGAGGAATTCATTAGGTAGGCAGGGAATTGTGCAGCCTTGACTGCAGGTGCTGGGGGGGGGGGGGACGACGACATATGTCCCTACCCAAGAGGTGACTGCTGAACAGCAGGAAGACCAGAAATGAGTGCCTCTGCTGGACCATGAAGGAGAAACACATGTGCAGGTGCACAGACCTGAAAACACTGACAAAAAAAGACCTAGACATCCCCATGTCTTACTGCACTGCTCTCCAATGTTTAAGCAAGCAGACAAAACAGCAGGTTATAATGGTTACATATGCACTGGCTCTGGATCGTTAAGGGGAACAGGCTGGAATGACAAGTTCCATTTTCTTATCTTCATTCTACAATCACAATCACCAAGTATTTCCTTTTAAATTTTTAAAGAAAGTTAATAATTATTCATTTAGAGTAGTGGTAGGAGGCAAGTTAGTTTTTACTGATCAGACTAAATTCCAGAAGATGGAGATGTATGCATCTAGCATCTGTCACATAATAGCAATGTATAAGCACAAAAGTCATATCATAAATCTGAATTTCAGTGTCTTAGCCAACTATTCTTAAGACAACTACTAACAGAGCAGACAAGTATCTTAAGTGGAGGAGGACAGAGAAGTCACTCCAACTTACACAATGACCAGTAACATATGGGAGCCTCCATATTTCAGTTCTACTTCACAGGTTTTCATCAGCTCAGTTTTTTCTAATAAGCACAAAAACTTGGTAAATAGTTCAAAATATCTACTCCTTAATGAAGCAATTCCTACCACAAGGTTTCCTGAACTCTCACAATACTCTGGGTTCCTCTACCTCCAGAACCCAAGCATAATGCTTTCCCCCTAATTTTCCAGGACCAGAGACCACCTTCCTCATCAATCCTGAGATTGTAAACACACAAGTTCCGTTCTCATTCAAAACTAAGATTGTCCCTGCTTTGATACAAATAGCTAAAGGAATGCTGCAGTTCTTGAACTCCCATGTGTGAGGATTTAAAGGAGTTCCCAGATTTCCAGTCAGTATAGTCCCAATTAATGAAAAGTCAGTTACTTCTCCCTTCTAGGTTTTAACACAGCTGATTTCATGTAAAAAAAGCAAGGAGTCTTGTGGCACTTGAAGATTAACAGGTTTATTTATCGCATGAGTTTTCGTGGGAGAAAACCCCTCTTCAAAGCATCTAAAGTGGGATAACTTACAGAATTGGATGAAAATAAATGCAGGGGAGTGTAAGACATGGGATCAGGTCATACTGCAACAGCAAATCAGAGCATTTGTAAGGATTCAAACTCTAGGGAACAGCACATGGAGGGTGAAGTCAAAATTACCTGTTAGAATGTGAAAAGAATCCATAGTCACAATTCAGCCCTGCCTTCACACAATCTAATCTGCATATTAGTTGAATTTCCACAGTTTCTCTTTGAAGTCTTGATGTTCCATTGATTTTCTTGAGGACCATCATTAATAAATCATCAATGGAGTGATTAGGAAGATGGAAGTGCTCGGCAACCTTTTTTTGTGTTGTGATTTCTGATGTCAGTTTTGTACCCATTTATTCCTCTGCATAGGGACTGATTTAGTGTGTATTAAAAGCAGTACATCTTGTCCCACTAGATTTTTAAAACATGTTCACGTAACACTCTAAATGCATTTTCAAAGTCTAGGGTAGATAAGGCCTCAGTGTGCACATCTAGGAAATCCCTTAGATTTTTTAAAGGCATTAACCAAATCACATGCTGTAAAAGCTAAATATTTTAGCCAGACATTGTGTGGTGTTACCCTATTAGTAAATTCTGAAAAACAGGAATTTTTAATTTAAGTTTTTTAAATTCCCTTAATGCTCTAGAAATAATCCACCCTCTACCCCACCCCCCATCTGTTACCTTGACAGGGCCTGACATACCTTTAATCACTCGAGTGCACTCCTGAAACTACAAGCCAAGCTCCCTATACCTCATATGAGGCAGCTGTCAAAAATCCAGCCACGTACAATGGATTTTGGGGCTACAGACTCCAATTTCCATTTGGGTTCCCTTGACTTGGGCCCTATTCCATTTGGACGCCTCTAAGTCCTTTCACTCCAAGGACCTGTGACTCCCAAGATAATTAATGCAATTCCAAAAAACAAATCTTCAAAACAAAAAGTATTCATTCTCCAAAAAGGAACAAAGCTCAGAGGGTAAAACAATAAACCTGCATTTTCATAGGCGTGAACCATCTGAAAACATCTGGCAAGGAAAGACCAAGATGCAAGTTCCTCTGAGGCCAGCTAACCATATCATGCTGGGAGCAGCACTCATTGGGTATGTCTACACTATGGGCTTAAGCCTACTTAAAGCTGTTTCAAGTCAACTTAATAAATTCTAAATATAGATGGGGCTTTGCTTAAATTGAATTAGGCAAGTGCTTTACTCAATTTAGCTTAAGCCAACTTACAAGGCAGATATTTAAGCTGACTTTACAGGGCAGGGCCCACCCCCTTCCCCACCTCCAGGGCATGGGCAGGTTCCAGGGAGCCAATCCAACTCCTGCCCCATGTTGAGGAGCTGGGAGCCAGAGCCAGGTCCCAGCCCTTCTCTGCCAGCAGCTTCCCGCAGCCTGCAGAGAGGGGCTGAGAGCCCAGTGGGGATCTCAGCCCCTCTCTGCAGGCTGCAGCAGCTAGAAACCAGCTCAGAGCCCAAACTGACTCTCAGCTGCTTGCCTACAGAGCAAGCAGCTAGGAGCCTGGTTAATCTCACAGGCTAACTGTCTGTAAAACTGGACAGGTTCTGAGCTGGCTCCTAGCCTGCAGAGCGGGGCTGAGAGCCCCATCAGACTCCCAGCCACTCTTGGCGTTCAGCAGGGGCTGGCAGCTCAGTCTGGCTCCCTGGCCACTTGGAAGCAGTCAGGGGTGCAGGGAGTTGGCCTCTCCCCAGGCTGCTTGGAAGATGCTGGCTCCCCGTGCCCGTGGCCACTTCCAAGCCACCGCCACCTGTGCAGAAAGGCTGGAAGTAAGGTCAGGCTCTTATCCCCTCTGCTGGCCCTGCTGCCTGCAGATAGGGGCTGGGAACACGATGGCACTCCCAGCTCCTCTCCACGGGTGGCAGAAGCCAGTTCCAAGCTCTCATCACCTGCTGCAAGGGGCTGGGAGCCTGATCAGGCTCCCAGCCCCTTGCCACTGGTGGCAGGAGCTAGCTCCCGGCTGCAGCAGGCTCTGAGCAACAGCCAGCTCTGGTTCACGGCTGCTTGCCTGAGGCACCCGGAGCCAGAATGAGCTCTAGGAGCCCAATCAGGTCCAGGGGTGGGGCTGCCCCAGGTGTGTCAGAGCTGTGTCCATTGCTGACATACCCTGAAGTCAACTTAACAAGGTCAACTCAAAGTCAGCCTTTTGTTAAGTCAACTTCCAGGCCCTCTCCCCACACCCAGTGTAGACACAGCCATTGGCTGCAGTATGCCCTCTAACAAAAGTGTGTCTAAATCACCTTTCACTGATAGCTGGGGCAGTTCCTAACCACTCAGAGAAACCATACCTTTACGGATTAACATGCCTTGTGATCCCAGGCTTTAGCCTTGGGAATGTTCATGACTCATTGAATTAATTTGATGGCCACCCCTCCCGGGCCATCACTTAGGTATGTAAAGAATGTTAAGGGGAGCAGATGGCCCCCTCAACTTAACTAGATGCCCCTTCAACTTAACTAGATGGCCACTGTCACCCCATTGTCTCCACTGGGCTTGGCATAGGCGGGCACTGCCTAACTGCAAGGTCCTTTGTAATACTGAAGGCATGACTCATATTACCTTTGTTCCCCACATTCCCTGTCATCAGGAAACTGGTGGGAAAAACAGCTTAAAAACCCAGAGTTTGGGGTGATCAGGCAGGACAGTTCCTGACATCTTGCCTGGCTTGATCACCCAGACACTGACCTCCTCCACTCACAAGTTCTTCCCCGAGCGTACCACATTTAAACTGCCAGCCAAGGACGAGTCTCTCTCTCTCCTGCCTGTAATGCTGCTGCTGGGACTGGTAAGAGCCTGCCCTGCAGCTTTCTTTAAAGATTAAAGTTACTTTATTCCTTTGCTGCTGCTTTGACACTGCTTCCTCCCAGCTCTGCAGGCAGGTTTATGTCTTTTACCTTCTCCTTTCCTCTTTTTAGTTGCTGCTTCATTCTGCGCTGTTTAAAGGAGCTCCCATGTCTCTAATTATCTGCTGCTGCTCTGTATCACTTGTATCTCTTCCCTCCGAGTCATTTGAACTTGTCTTAAAAGTATCATTGTGAACTGTAACATTGTTTTTGGTTTAACTGGTAGCCTTAGACGTGTTCGGTTAGATTGTAAGATTGTTTCCTTTAGTTTGTAACCTTTAGAATTGTTCTCTAAGTTGCTTTTGCCCTCCCCTCTGTGACCCCCCCCCCCCGATTTGAATAAAAACTTTTCCCGTTTAAGCCTTCCTTGTCCCCTCTTAAAAACTGTATTCCACACCTGTGCCGACTCCCTCTTTGCCTCCCCCCCGGCCCACCGCTTACCCTCAGCTCCCATCCCTGTGCCCCCCCTTTTGCCACTTCCTTGCAGCTCCTTCACCCATCTCCTACCAGCTCCCCTTTTCCTGCAGTCCTATTCTCCCATGGCACACACCCCCCCCGCAGCCACTTCCCACTTCTGCTGGCTTCCCGCTTCTGCGCTCCCTTCCCTGCCATTCAGTCCCCCTCTGCCTCCCTCTCAAACCCCTGAACTTCTACTCAGCCCCCCCTGCTTCCCCTGTTGCCCCAAACCCCCACGTGTGTCCCAACCCCTCTGGTGCCTCTGTCCCTCTGCCCTAACTTCCACGTGTGTCTCCGTCCCGCGGTCAGTACCGCCCCCCCCCTTCTTCGAGTCTCTCCCCGCCACTGCCACCAGCTTCCCGCTCCTGCTCTTCTGTTCCCAGCTGCCCAGCCCCTCCCTCCTGCTCCCCCTGTTGCCGCGAGCCCCCACCTGCGTCCTGTACACTGAGTTTGTATTGCACCCCCCCCCCTTCTACCTATGTGTTATTGGAACACTTTCTAAATTCCTGTGAATAGGTTCATGGCTATAGATTAAGTTAATTGAGAATTCTCACTGTCCCCTAACCTGTCCCACTCCACAAAGTTAAGCACCTCACAACACCTTATTAGAAACACTGTGACAATCACCACATATACACTCCCCATCACCCACCTGACACCCACACTTATTTTTAATAAAGATTAAAGGGTACCCCGCTTGTGTAGTAATTGTCCCCCAAGATCCCCAAATTTTCAAACCTGCTGGCAGGGTCAGGGAAGAGTGAACCACGCTAGCCTGGACGAAGCCAGACCTGAACTTTCTTCCCCAATGACAGCCCAGCTATCATTACCTTAACTCTTTTGAAGCCATTTACCTCACCTCTCTCACACGATTTCCATTTTCTGTAAGACTTCCCGACAGCTTGCTTTGAGTTAACTTGGCCGTCAGGCAGGATAACATTCATATAAAAGACATACAATGCATTTGATATTTTAAAGTAAGGTCTTCTCGAGTTCTCAGATTATTTACAAAACTAACAAGTCTAACTAGAAAAAGATGCTCAACACCAGCTAATAGTTTACAATGCATAAAATTCACCATGTCCCCTTCTCCTTTCCCTTCCTTCCTGCCCCCAATCTAAATTCTGTTTTAGTAATAAGATGTAAAGTTGTTTATTCAAAGGCCACAAAGCTCCACTTCCCAGGTTTTTTGTAACTGCAAGATATTTTAAAGGACCCACATTTGGCTCTTAAAAAGCATTTTTGCTGTGTGTGGCCATAAGTATCTTTCACAGTAGCAGTAGTAAGGTTTTATAATACTAATTTATAGAATTGAGAATATTCCATGTTGAGCCAAACATCTTATTGTACTTAAGTCCACCTCTTCTCCCTCCCTCCCCTAGGGCAGAAGTTCACTGAAGTCTCAAATGGAATGGGAGGAGTCAGAGTGAAAGCCATGTTTCATTCGAATTAATCTATATTTATGGTCAGTTACATTCCAAGAAAATTAGTCTGTACACTACATATGGTGAGTGCAATTGCATTACATGTAATTGAGGTGAAAGGTCACTGGCACACTAGTAATTGAAGCATCCCTTTCTAAAGGAAAACAGTAATTCTGGGGGGGGGGGGGGAATGAACCATGAAAAGGGCATGTTTTCCTCCCTTCAGAAGACAGGTAACCTAGACAATACTGCCTCACTTTTTCCTCTGGGCATATAGAATATGATATGGTTCTACTGCTGCTGCAGAAAACACATCCGTGGTAGTGTCACAGTCTATAGAAAAAGGCACTCGCACGCAAATACGCATAAAAAAATCTAAAGTTTTCATACACATTTCTCAGGGACAATGATTTATAATAAGGTTCTCTTTTTAAATTCTTATGGTGTACCAAAATATATTAGATCACCATTTGGTGTTTTTCTTGTATGCATACACACAAGAATAGAAAGACAAATCAACTGTGATTTGCATAAAGGAGAAATAAATTTGGCTGCTGAAGAGGAGTCCCCATACCTCCCTCAGTAAAGGGGATTTTGCTCGTTATTTGCTAGTTTTTAAACAAGTGATGCACCTTATTTTCTTCACCCCATCTTAAAAAGTGGTTTGGGGCATTTAAAAATTTTCCCTAGATGTTTTAAAATCGGCTGAAGTAATCTGACCTGATGCAGTGAAATGTAATCACAAGATTCATTTTTCCCCTCACACACTGGCATCTGGGAAAGTGGGACTTGGCCCACACACTCATGTGAAAAATAAATTTGCTAGTCTTTAAAAGTGTCAGAGATTCGAGAGACAGTTATGACTGGCTTGGATGTGGGAGTAAGAGAATCAATCTTAGAACAGTTCTAAAGGAGTAGCTGTGTTAGTCTATTCAGCCCCTCTCTGCAGGCTGTGATGGCTAGGAGCCAGCTCAGAATCTGTCCAATTTCAGACACCAAGCCTGTGAAATTGACCAGCCAAACATCAATATAAATGTATTATAAATATTTTGGATATTTTTCCAGATTTTCATATTAGTTTCAGTTATGCACAAGAGAAGTGCATAGTGCTCATTTTTCATCATCTTTTGTTACAAATATTTGCATCTTCCAAATATAGAATTATTATTTGTTACCTAACTGCACTCAAATTTGACAAAAGCTTAGAGACTAAAAGTTAAAGTGTGAAGGGGGCATATGAATGTTTAGCAGATCTGGCTTGTAAATATCTTGCAACACCAGCTACAACAATGCCATGTGAATGTCTGTCCTCACTTTCAGATGATACTATAAATAAGAAGCAGGAAGCATTATCTCCCACAAATGTAAACAAACTTGTTTATCTTAGCTGTCACCTCAACAATAAGTAAGACTGAGTGAACTTGTATGAGATGAACTAAAAAACCACTTTCTTATTTCTCCCTTTTACAAAGCATATACAGTGTGGATCAGTTTACCTGTGAATTCAGTTAATGCGTGCTATCACCACATTCCCCAAAGCTACCAATTTAACATGCAGAACTCATTAACGCATGTTATCTAAAACAGGAAGTTGGCCTAAAAACAAACACATTTCACCATGGTCCAGGAGTGTTGATGCCCCAGGGAAGGACCCAGGGCACCGACCCAGGCCCCGCTCCCTGGTCACAGACCAAGCCCCCAGCCCTGATTCTGTGTTGGGGCCCAACCCGGCCTCGGGAGCCTGCTGCCACCAGCCTGGCCCTGCATCCCTTGCCAAGGACAGAGCAGGGAGCAGCAGCTGCAGCTGTAGGCGGCCTGGCCTAGGACGGGGATGGAAGCAGTCACTGGTGCCACGGGTGGCCAGGCCCCAGGTCTCCGGCCAGAGACCGGGAGAGGCAAGGGCCGCGCCAGGACTCCGGGCACTGGCACTGGGATTTGGCACACAAGCCTCGTGTGCCAGGCCCCAGCAACGCCCCCGCGATGGTCCCGTTTACATGTGGTCTGTTTTCCACATGGTCATGGCAGCTTGTCTCCTGACACCTGTGCATTAACAGATCCATGCTGTACTTACTATAACTATAAAAGTGACTTGGATACTTCACATTCTGTGATGCAATTTGTCTTGCATTAAATTGCATGCATTAACTGCAATTAATTGCCAGCCTTAGCTCTTTTGGATTGAGTACAGAGGAAGTGTGTTGGCTCTGACTCAAAGCACCTTCACTGACTGTCATGGTAGCAGCAGCATGGCACTGGGATGCTAAAGATCTCAGGTAAACCAATCCTAAACCCTAATTTATTTGTGTTACCAGCACATTCAGGCAGCATCTAGCACACGGGGGTGCACTGATATGTCAGAAGTAAAACCTTAAACTCCATCACCCATAGGAAGCCAGCACAGACCAGTTTCAGTTTCTAAGCTGATTTTAAGAGGTATAGTCCCATGCAGACCACGTTGCAGAAATCAGTGCTTGAGGAGCACATCCTGCATCTGAAAGAATATCCAAGCCATACTGAAAAGGCTAAAAAAAACCCTGTAACAGCAGTCAAGTGGTTGCTTAATGGCACCTTCTGCACTGCTACTTTTAACAATTGATGGGCACAAGCAAATAAATGGGGTTAGAGGCAAATGTGTTTGATACATCATTTAGAAGCCAACTTCACTACAAGTTCTAGAAGGGTAGCTGTGCTAGTCTGTATACAGGGAAACAACAGATCCTGTGGTACCTTAAAGACTAACAAATTTCTTTGGGCATAAGCTTTCATGGGCTGCAGCCCACTGTCTGCTTCACCATAGTTTTATTTAGACTGAACTTCAACCAGCTAGCTCATCCATGCCTCATTTTATCTAGACATTCAGCAAGCAACTATAATTTACAGCTGTTTGGATTTAATAGCTAACTATGCCAGCACGAATTTTCCAGACAGACAGTCTTCATTAAAACTCTTGAAAATTTCTCTTTTTGGAAGATCATCACTACAAATAAAGGCCCAATACTTGAAGCATCTCTCATACAAGGAACTTAGTATGTTTTGCCTATCATGAACTACACCAAGTCAATTAGTTAGCTACCCATTAGTTGCTACTCAGTGAAGAAACAAACAAAGTGGATTGGCTTAGTGTCATGGTTTCTATCCTCAGCTCTGCCATTGTCTTGGTAAGTCCCACATCTCGAGTCATGTCACACTCAGAGGGACAACAAGCACTGGACAGATATTTAAGTGTAATAGCTACACTATACAGCAAGGGAAAGATGAAGAAAACATGGCAAACAGAGATGGCTAATACTGAAGTCAGGTAAAGCCAAAACTAAAGCAGGGAAAGTACAAACATTTTTCACATGGCAGAAGACAAACTTTTCACACAGGAGATCATGTAGGTGACATGAACCCTCAACCGCTCTCAACTGCAGGCTTATTATAATAGATACGCCCATTAGTAAAAAGCAAGACATTTGCCTGAAAACAGTTACTTTTTTAAACTCTGCATTATCCAATTCTCTATTCATATAAAGGAACCTAGAATAAAAGTGTCAGTGATATGCTAGAATTTTTACTTCACACAAATAGCACAAATGCTAATGCAACATATTAGAAAGGCCACACCACTTCAAAACTGATAAGACTATTCACTTTTCTATACAACTGACATTTACTCACCAAAAGGAATGAGGTAGGACAACAAAAGCATTACGAAAAGCAAATCCATACACATTTAAGACTAAGCCTAAGTTCACCAGATTAGTCAAACTTACAGATATTGACTACAAGAGTGTCCTTTATGGGAGGCTGCACAGAAAGCCAGTGAAAAATTGCTGAAAATTTACTTGCTCAAGATAATCCGAAACAGAAATACACCAATTAAATGCAAATACTTATACTAATGCTACAACACCCTCTCAGTAGGTGTTATCACTTACCAGGAAGCGGAATTCTGCTCTCTTACTTACAGGTATCATTTCATACAAAAATGTTAAGGCATTAGAATTGGGCTTATGTTGTACAGTTACAATTGCTGTAGGAACCAGCTATGCATTTGCACCTCCTAACTCAAGTTTAGAAAAATCAAGCCTCTAACATGGTGGAGGGAATGACAGTTGGATGGACATTTCACATTTACTTTTCAAATTCACAGGCACCAGTGTATTTTGTCTATGAAACCATTATAATCATAAGTACCATACTGCACCTGAACAGAGTTGACTACTAGAATGGAGATTTAAATTTTTGAACACTTGTTGATGCAATACATAGGCACCAACAGAACAGGCAAAAATTTAGTAGTAGTGCCTGGTGCTCAGAAGCCATGCAGGAGTGCCCCCCACCACTATCCAGTTTCTGAAAGAGTTGAGGGGATGTGGAAAGAAGGAGAGCTAAGACATGGAAGTCCAAAACAAACAAAAAAAAGTACTGTTACTATACCTGCTGTCTTTTGGCTGCCATTATATTCAGTTTATCCACTTCTGGTTTAAGAGCTTTGTATTGTATTCCTAAATCCTGTTCAGTACCAGCATTTCTTAATTTCAAGATACCTTCTTCCACCTAAAAGAGTGTAGGCATTTTTAGTCACCAAATGCACAGTTAGCTGAAAGATTCACTAGATATTTTATTGCTGACATAAGCTATTTTTAAATTTAAAATGTACTTGAAAAGCCAGCATGCTATGTATGACTTGCCTTTTTTTTTTTTTTTTTTTTTTAAAAAGGGGCTTTTTTCCTCCAAATATTTTTATGCATCTTGCAATTGCAAGAGCACAGTATGATAAAGCAACATTAACACTAGCATGTACTCAACATATTGTGCATGAGCACACCCCTTATAACAAATTCAGATGTTGATGTCTGAAACGGACAAAGCAGTGTCCCACTCTTTCCCGGCAGTTAGGGCTTGTTTTTGGTTACTACCATCCTCCAGACGTTTTTGCAGTTATACCCCACACAGTCGTCAGAGTCATGTAGCAGAACAGCACTACAGATTGCAATAATAAGTGTCAAAATATTCCAATAATAAAAGGAAGATAGGGAAATATTGCACTTAACAGCCCGTGTCCTAAATTTGAGTTCAAAATGCTCCAGTGTTTAGAAAAACTGAGTGAAACATCAGCCAGATACAGAACAGCAACATGGATCCAGTTTGTGCTGTGAGCAGCAGAAGAACAAACTAGATATAATAAGAACAATACACTCAAAAAAGGCTGCCCATCAGGTTAAGCCCATCATGCGTTAGGCAATGGAAAGTGAAATACTGAGTTACAGATGAAACACAACACTTACAAGTTTAAGCTGAACAAGTAGTTTGTAGACATCTGCCATGTCAGCCAAGATAAGCAGCCGGGTAACAGCTGACAGGAGGGCACGGGCTGCTCGTACCATGTTCCCTCGTTTCACAGAAGAGCAGGGGTCATCTGCAAACTCTCCAGAGGCACTCTTCATAGAGTCACCTGCACAAATATTAGCAAGAGTTTTATAATTTCACATATTTTATTTCAGGGAGTTACTCTTTGAAAGATGAGGGATCTGCCTGAATGGGTTCAAAAACAAAACAGTATTCATCTGCAGGTTACCATAAAACAAAGTTCCAGAAATTCACGCTTCCCAGTGGAGATAGGAAGCATGAAAAATGCTCCAAAGGGGTAGCCATGTTAGTCTAGCCCAGCCAAACAAAAAAAAAAAACACACACACACACACACACACACACACACACACACACACCAAAAGGAGTCTGGTGGCACTTTTAAAGACTAACAAATTTTATTCATCACATGAGCTCTTTTGGGAGAGAATTCCACTTTATCAGACAGGGCCCATGTCCAAATGTCTGACAAAGTGGGATTCTCTCCCATGAAAGCTCATGTGATAAATAAATTGGTCTTTAAAAGTGCTAAGCTCCTTGTCTGTTTCAATGAAAAAAAAGTGTCATTAAAAGTATTAAATTCATGTATTTTGCACATAAATTAGGGGTCTAGCCTTTTCAGGGTAGCCTTTGTTTCAAATTATAGGAACTAGAACCTTGAAAAACCTACCAAAGCTTCAGCAGCCAGGTCAAAGCATTGATAAAGATGGCAATAATGGCCTTCAATCTAGAGTTTACAACAATCACACAACATGAAGTCTAATAGTCTTGTTTAAATGGGGGTACAATAAATTAAAGAGCTACAGTGAACTTAAATGTACTTGTGAAAATTTTACTCCCTGTTGCAAGTTACAGGCCAAGATTACATCACTGGATTATTCACACTCCTGAGAATGTAAGTAATACTGAAGTAACCTGTAGCATTTACATGGTCTAGGTTTTGAAAAAAAACAGTTAAATTAAGCATATAGAAATGAAGAGACTAACTTCCTTGAACTTTAATTTCTCCAGTGATTCCACTAGTGCTGCTATACCAAGCTTAACATAGCTCAAATGCAGACTCCAGCAGCTTCCAGTGTTTTTAAGTGGAATCTCACACGTGTGCATCATTCTGGAAAGAAGCTGCATGTTATAGTAGGCTCAGTGCCCAAGCTTTCTACTCCTTAGAAGTGAAACAAGACCCAATGGATATTTACAGTCCTTACAAAAATGCCACCACAGTTTAAACAGTTGAAGTTGCTTCTGAAGAAACAGAAAATAACCTGCAATTTCAGTGTTAGCTACAAGACACAGTCTCAAAACAGAGCTGAAAAAAATGTTACAAGTTACTGTGACTGCTCCTGGCACAAAGCTTCTCAATTTCTTGTCAAACCAGAAGTAAAGAAGAGTATTTTGTGTGCTGGGTATCACAGCCTATTTCTACCTACTGAAGACCTTGTACTTATATAAAGCTGATTATAAAACTACACCTCTGTAGACATTAACCCCAAAGTTTTGATACCTAGACCAACAGTTCACAGTAAAAAGTTGAAAAAAAGGCGACCAATTATCTAGTGAAGAAATTGAATTGTATTATTTATTCCTGGTGTACTTTTTGAACAGTAGTCTGTGGATTTCTCTTGTCAAGAAAAAACAAATGTGAACTTCAGTTCATAGTTTATTACGATGCAGAGACAAGAGCTAGTTTGGTGATTAGACACCTCCATCCATTTTGGCTCTGTAGCTATTCGGAAGTGTAGGGAAAAAAAAGGCCACCCACATAAAGAAAAGCAAGTAGTCATCTCGCTTCCTGACCCACACACTGCCTGCAGTGAAGCAGGTCACGTCACAACAACTTTAGAATTATGAGGGGGTAAAGCTGTTCTTAGATTTTAAATTTCAAAATCTAAACCAGGGGTCTCAAACTCAAATCACCACGAGGGCTGCATGAGGACCGACCAATGAAACCTTTCCATACAACAACATTGCAAATAGCAGCAACAGTAATGTTGTCGTAGGCTGCAGGAAATAGCTTTAAGGGCCGCATTCGGCCCGCAGGCCGCTTGTTTGAGACCCCTGATCCAAACTGTTCTCCTGTTTCCCTCTGAACTCAAGCAAATTGTAGGGTATGCCAGAGATGTTCAGAACTATGGGCCCCAGTGGATCAGCAGAAAACATGCTCGTCTATTTCCAGGCGATGTGAATGTTCCCTAATATCACTGTCATATATTCAACTGTTAACTACTAAAGAAACATACAAGCATCAATGTCGAGAGAAGTATGTCTAAAAACAGTCTCTCCTCGATTACATACGAGTTAAGAGAACAGTTACTTGGAAAAAAAAGAATATCAAATCTTGTTTTATTTAATGTTAGTCATTTATAGAAAAGCACTGGTGTGTGCTGAATACCTAATTATGTCTTTCTATATAAAACTTCATTATACATCTAGGTACAATCAGCTAACTTCCACACAAAATTCAGACTCTCTAGCTGACATATATTAAAGACAGGATTTTTTATTTTCTATATTCACTCACCACAAAATTTATGGGAGCTTTTATGAGATTGACCAACTGCACTTCTCCCAGAGGGTTAGTACTTCATATTGCCATGTGTCAGTGTAGTCACTTGATTTAGAACCACCACGGACATTCTGTTCTCCAGACTCAAATCAGTGCCAGAGAGCTAGTCAAAGGGAACAGACCCCAGAATACACAATACATGGTTAAACCTTAAGGCTGGATGTATGAAGTGGTGACAAGTCTCCCAAAACTGGCATAAACAGCTCAATAAACAATGTACACATTTTGTGGAGGGACAGAAGAGCTTTATAGATTGATAGTCGCATCTAAAATACAAGTCTGGCTTATTTTTGCCAAATTTGAAGATTTACAAGGTTAGCGTGGGACAAAAGGATGCTCAGTGTCTTACAACTGAGTATCTCCTGAAGAATTTCAAAGTCTGATGAAATCCTGGTCCCCTGGAAGTCTATGGCAAGATTCTCAGATGTCAGTAGGGGCAAGATTTCAGCCCATAAATCCATAGTAAAGAACTTAAAATAGCACACAAAGTGTTTCCAGTGAAAATATAGCAGTAGGAACCTAGCCCCCTTAAAACCCCTCAGGAAGGAGCTTAATCAGCTATTCCTATACATAGCTCCTAAGGAAAGAATTTAATAACTGGTGAAGAATTTAACTTGTAGGAATGTGTAAAAAAAATTCTGAAACTAGAAATAAGCTTAGAATTAGTTTAATTCTGAACTCTAGAAAGTTCCATGGTGTTGTAGCTTGGAACAGTCTCCAATGATCAGCAATTCTTTGGAATTGAATCTTTAGTTTTAAAGTTAGATATTTCTTTATCTAATACAAGAAATAATAGGCCACTTCTCAATGAAAGAAATTCAACCTTGCATCAAATGTTCAACTAAGAGCCATGCTCACTCCCACCCCAGAAAGCAGTTCCTAGAACAGGATGCTGTCTGTCTATGGAGAATGAGGTGCCACTGTGTTCTTCACAACTCCTTTCGAGATTAGCAATATGCTGCTTCAGTGTTCTACCACATGAAGCAGCTTTGAGTTTCTGTAAAACAAAAACAGTTCCAAATATCAAGCTACAGCTGCTCAGTTACAGCCTTTTCAACCAGAGATGTTAGCTTCAGATTTATTTTCCATCTTCAAGATAGAGGAATTGCAAAACTGTATTGGCACCCTGCAGCTCCAAAAGCAGCCATTACAAACTTACTTCAAAAAGGTGCAAAACTACCCTGCAGTAAGCAGCTGTGAAGTTTAAGCAAGCTAATTCTTTACCCTCCTTCCATATTACACAGCTGCTTCAGTGATTTTGTAAGGCAGCAAGTAGGTAAAAAAAAAAAAAAAAAAAAAAAAAAACCTTGCATAGGTATATTTCTCAGTGGATTGCCACCACACAGAAAACATCAGTTATATCATATTTGAAGGTCTTGATATAATGGTTGTAGATCGGGCTACAAGTCTCATCCAATTTGAGTCCTTCAAAAGGACATTTTGCGCCGGAGACAGTCAGTCACACCATGCATGCATGAAAGCACCACCTCTGACCTAGGCATATTTCATGGCCTCAACATTAATATGTGCAGTCATATCAAGCTTTCATAATATAGTCAACTAGCAAGACTGATTTTAGCCTTTATAGAAAAACCTCAAGAGTTTAAGTGACACACTCTTAATTTAAGGAAAAAAGCAGAGACCAAGAATTTGTACACGAGATCTAGTATTGTTAGGTGGTGTTTTCTGAGTGGAAAAGTCATCACCTAAGTTCCAAAGGGTCCTGTGCCACTCAAAGACTAAAACAGATTTATTCATCGTATGAGCTTTCATGGGAGAAGATCCCACTTCAGACACTCATCAACTAAGAGTATCCATATTTGATGCAAAGTGATGACAAAAATCATTAGTTATCATAAGTCACAGCACTCTGAATATCTTTCCTTAACATACATCTTATGCCATGTCTTTGAAGCACTCCATTCAAAATGTACACTCAATAGCGAACTCCAAAGGAACATTTAAAGGTACTTGTCAGAAGCAAACGCCCACTCCCGTTCTCATCACTCTCAATGGACAGAGTTTGAGAGACAAAAAATAGCATGCATTTCATTCACTCCATGGTTTTAGAGGTCAACCAACACTGGACCAGGCATCAGAAGTTAGCTACAAGGTAATAGCCTGGAGAGAGGGGATTTGGTTTCTGAAGTGCAAACTGACAAGCCAGGTTTGAAGCAAAGAAACAACAAGGAGTTGTGTGGCACTTTAAGACTAACAGATTTATTTTTTGCATGAGCTTTTGTGGGAGAAGATCCCACTTCCTCAGATGCTTCGAAGATGGGTGAACTTACAGAAAGGAATGAAACTAAATGCAAGGGGGTGTAAAACATAGGATCAGGTCATAAAGTAACAGCAAATCAGAGCAGTTTACAGGCTCAAACCATGGGAAGCCTGAAGTCAAATTACCCTTTGTAATGGGAAAAGAACCCATAGTCTCGATTGAGTCCTGCTTTCACAGAATTTAGCTTGCATATTAATTCGAGTTCAGCTGTTTCTCTTTGAAGTCTTGATGTCCCAGGTACAGCTCTAACAACAGTTGTTAACAAATCCATCATCGAGTGATTAGGAAGATGGAAGTGCTCAGCAACTGGTTTCTTTGTTCTTTGATTTCTGATATCAGCTGTGTGCTCATTCAATCTCTTACGGAGAGACTGTCCTGTTTCTCCAATGTATAAGGTGTTGGGGCATTTCTGGCACATGATGGCATAGACCACATTAGTAGATGAGCAGGTAAATGAGCCTTTGATGCAGCAGCAGGCTTGATTAGGACCTATGATGGTGTCTGTTGTGTAGATATGTGGGCAGACTTGGCAGCGTGGTTTTTTGCAGGGGTGCGTGCCTGCTTCAATGTTCCTGTTGTTAGATCTGTAGTTGCTGGTGAGTATCTGTTTAAGATTAGGGGGCTGCCTATAAGCAAAGAGTGGTCTGTCTCCTAATGCTTGAGAGAGAGAGAGGGATCATCTTTTAGAATAGGGTGTAGGTCTTTAATGATCTTTTGCAGAGGTCTGACTTGAGGATTGCATGTGGTGACTAGTGGTGTTCTGTTGCTTTCTTTCTTGGGTCTCTCCTGTAGTAGATGACTTCGGGGAACCCTGTCTAGCTCTGTCAATTTGTTTTCTTTCTTCCCCAGGTGGGTACTGTAGTTTCAAGAATGCTTGATAGAGATCCTCAAGATGTCTGTCTCTGTCTGAGGGATCAGAGCAGATGCGGTTATATCTTAGGGCTTGGCTGTAGACAATGGATCGTGTGGTGTGTTTAGCATGGACGCTCGAAGGATGTAGGTAACTGAGACAGACCACTCCTTGTCAAAGACAATGACCATTTATTTTCTAGTCTCATTCTGCCCATGCACAGAGTGCGGAAGCACAACCAGACAGCGTAATTGACCTCACCTAGGGTCATGATGGGGGAAGAAGTAAAGGGAAGACAGCACAGAACAGCACTTCAGTGTTCAAGTTTCTTGGATACTTTGAAATTTTCTATCTTAGTCTCTTCCTAAACTGCAGCATCACTCTAATGTACTAAGTGTAACTGAGGATTTATATTTTAATTTTGTTGTATGATTTGCTCCATGGTTCAGTTTCAGAATAGCTTCATTCACGCTCAAGATGTTAAATTGCACATTACATCAGCTGGGAACAGCTTTATTAACCAGTTTGTTCAGAAGCTGGTTAAATACAGGGTTGATCTATCTTCACAGGACCATTTGGAAGGCAAATCCAAACATCTTGTGCCCCATATTTTACCAACAAGTTACCATGTCCCTTTCAGTTCCTCTCCATCCACCAGTAAGAACTGTCAAAAGACCCTAACTCCTTTTTAGAAGTGATATAGCTTAGCTACCTGTTATAAGGTCATTTTTGACATTATAGAATTAAATTAGCTGGATCTAAAGATAAAAGGGTTTGGTTGCTGAAAGATTTGTAAGCACTACTGAACACAAACCTATTAAGCACATTACATAAATACTCAAAGTTACAGGATTACAGAACAACTTTGCTTTGCTAATCACCTTTTATCTAACAGAAAATGCATACATCTTTGGTATGCTTAAAAACTCTGAACCTGATTGAACCAACTGATCAATGGCGCATCATTCTAAATTTAGTCCAGGAACAGAGATAGGAAGTACTGCAGTAACTGACAAGTAGCTTTTTCCTCATTTCTGACAAAGACAAAGAAAATTTACATGGCCAGCCCTGAAATAACTATCACTGCATTTCTACAATTTTATAGGATCAAGAACCAAGATGACGATTTAGATCAAATATGTTTATTCATATTTTTGCTGTCCCAGGATTCTGGGTTTCCCTACAGGATTAGCTTTAGTGCCATGACCCTTCAGAAAGATACTGAAGTTTTAAGATAATCTGGGTCAAAGACCTACACCCTTGCAACCCAACTACAAGGGTTGGATTTGGGTATGAAAAGGACTCTACAGCTGTGGCCACACGAGACTTATTTCAAAACAACAGCCATTGTTTTGAAATAAAACTTGCCATGTCCAGATGATGTTTCTTTACTTCGAAATGACAGGAGCCCATCATTTCAAAATAAGGTCTGTCGCTTCAGAATAGTAAAACCTCCCCTGAAAAAGAAATAACCCTTGTTTCAAGAGGGTTGTTTCAAAACAATGCAGTTCAGATGCGTTGTCTCGAAACAACTCCGTTTCAAATAGGGGCTCTGACCTTCCTACCAGGGTGCATGCCACCCTGGGAGAAAGGCCTACACCCCCTCAGCACCCTGGCCAGGGTGCTGAGGGAAGTATGGGGGGGGGCAGTGGGTGCCTGCAGGCTTGGCCCACAGCCCCCACTAGCCAGCAGCAGGGGGGAGCAGCTGGCATGAGTGGGCTTCACCTGCTGCCCCCGCTCGCCGGCAGCCAGGACAGATGGCTAGTCCCCTAGCCGGCTGGACCCGCTGCCCCTGCTCTGGGGCTGGCGGTGGGGCCAGAGCACTGTAGATGCCAGGGGCTGGGGGACCCAGGAGTCTGCAGTGCTCTGTCCCACTACCGGCTTGCCCCTTAGCCCGTGCTCCAGTGGCAGCTTGCAGGGGGGAAAGGGGTGGGGCTGGAACTGGCTCTGCCCCCCGCCGGCTCAGCTGCCACCGGGGCAGGGGCTGCGGGAGCCAGGACCCCCACCCCACTGGGGATGCAGGAGCCGGCTCTCCCCGGCGCCCAGGATCGGGGGGTGGGGGAGGCCACACCTGTGGGCGATGCAAGAAGCAGCTCTCCCCACCACTCTAGGGCACCTCCCCCCCCCCAAACCCAGGTGCCAGGGACGGCCAGCTCCCTCATCCCCTGCGGAGGCGGCCTCCACCAATCTCCAGGGGCGTGGGGTGGAAGCCAGCTCTCGCATCTTCACTGGGGCAGCCCCCACCTCCCCATCCTGGGCACTGGGGCAAGCTGGCTCCCGCATCCTTGGCAGGATGCAGATACCCCGCAGGGGGGCGGGGAAGAGCTGGCTCCAGCCCCAGCCACCCCGCCAGCAGCCCAGGAAGCTGGGCTGCTGGGATCAGGGTGCCCTGTACCCCCGCTGTGACCCCATGGCAGGGGCTAAAGCTGTAGGGCCGCCCCAGTCCCCTAGCAGGCTGGCAACCTCTGGTCAACTGACCAGAGGCTGTGGAGCCTGGAGCCTGCCAGGGGCTGGGGGACCCAGCCCCTCCCCCTGTGGCCGGGGGACCGGGAGCCCTGAGAGCTCTGCCCCCCCTCACCCCACTAGCAGCCGCCTAGACCGGGCAGAAGGGAAAGCCAGCTATCGGACCTGCTGCCACCCCCCGGATGCCCGCAAGCCGAGGCAGCAGGCAAGGCTGGTTCCCTGTCTGCTGCCCCTGGGGGAGCCTGGGCAGCCCGGCAAGGGAGATCAGGAAGTTCTGCACCCCCACTGTTTGCCCAACGGCTGGGAGCAGAGCTCGCAGCCCCTGCTGCTTCCTAAGTGGTGGGGGTAAGGATCTCCTAGCCCTCTGCTAGCTCTCTCTGCCCAGGCAGGGTCAGCACAGGGCAAGCAGCTCCGAGCCCCATCTGGCTCTAAGTCCCCTGCCCCTGTGCTCAAACCCACCTGGGCAAAAAGGGCTAGCAGGGGGCTAGGAGATCCATGCCCCACCACATGGGAAGCGGTGGGTAAGAGGGAGAGGTGTTGTTCAGATGGGGGGGGCCCCCTTTTTCTTCCCCCTGCCACTGGCTCTGTAGAGTCAGTGGCAGTGGATTGGTTGGCAACATGGCCCTGCCAGGGGGCCATGTTGCCACACCTCCCATCACGCCCCTCTCCTGAAGCGAAATAGCATGTCCAGACACAGGGCATGCCACTTTGAGGGTTTTTGTTATTTCAATTTAATATTTTGTTATTTCAAAATGACAGTGTGTGTGTGGACATAGCCTATGCCCCAAGACTCAGGTTAGGTCTTTTTTCTCCTCCTGATGTGTGCACGTGACTGCAGCTTCTTAAAACCTTCACCCAACTTTGTCTGTCTTAATTACTACCCTCCTTTGCTTTCACTCTTCACTTCCTCCTCTGCCACTACCCTGCTTTACAACCCTGTTCTTCTCCATTCTCTCTCCATACTCTTCCTGCTCCGCTCTACACCATCCTCTCCCCAACCTATCTGATCCCTTGGGGACATCACAGCCCTGCCTCAGGTAGTGAGGGACCCTGAGTGGGAATGACGTTGAAAGAGCTTCAAAACAACTCCCAGAAGAAGAATGGTGGTTAATTCAAATGGGAGTCGAAGTTCTACTGGTACCACCACTACAGTACATGGGAGCATCCAGTTGCTGCTGACAAGTTAAACCAACTAGGAGATCAGCAACAGGGGCTCCTCTGCCCCCCTCTTTTTTTCCTCCTTTCTAGGGGATGGGGACAGCCCTTCGGGCATGCATGCTGAAGTCTGAACCCTGGATCTACACTGCTAGGCAGGCTGATGCTTTGGAGAGGGTGAAAAAGTGCTTGGCCTTATCACAGAGATTAGGCATCTGGCTGAATAGCTGCCAGCTCAATGGCCCTTCTGAAAGAAGTTGCTTCTCCAGTGCAGAGGCCAAGCTCCTCAGCTGTTACAGGCCAAGCTTCTGTGGGGGGTGAGGGGAGGGGGAATAACACAGACCCACTCAACTAAGTCCACAACCATACCTCTCTGTACCTCTGCCCACAGCCCTCTACAAGGGCTGGGCTCAGGCTCAGTATGAAAACGATTCGACTTTCCTGGGCTTTGATCAGGTTCAGGTCAGGCTTTAAAATTAGGCCCAATCACATCTCTACTAAGAAACAGTCTTACCCAATTAAAAATGCTCAGAGCACAACCAGTCTCATTTTATTATTTAACATAAGCATCAAAGGGCTGCTTTATGCTACAAAGCTGGGTCAACTGAATTATGTCACTCAGGGGTGTGAAAACCCTTGCACAAGGTGAACGAACAGAGCTAAGCCCTGGCATACGCACGGCTAGGTTGACAGAACACAGCTGTTGCCTCTCGGAGAAGTGTATTTACCACATTTGACCAGAAAACCTGTTCAGCTGCTCTAGTAAACGTCTACATTTCAGTGGTATAGCAACCAAACAGCAAGCCTCACGCACAAAAACCCCCTACACATTGCTTTAGTGAAGCACATTCAGTAATATATAGATCCCACAGTTCATTAGTACAATTACAGAACCAGAGAGATATTTTATGTTACTGTTCAGCTGGCCATTCTGTATCAGTCTTATCCATGGATTAGGAGGTGGTGTAGTTTTACTAAACTCAATATCCCCTTTTTTAACAAAATCAAAGCACAGTCATTCAGGAATGACAGGCAAATCATCAATCCTGTAAGTTTTGAAATTAAATCAATTATGGTGAATGTGTATTGCTTCAGGAGAGAGTTATCTTCATGCTATATATTAGTCAAATCTCAAGAGAGCTCCCTGTAATATTCTTAGCTATAAAGAGCTAGAAAAGTCAAATGGCAATTTAAATAGGGGGTTGGTCAGACTCTTGTACGTTCTCTCTTTAGAGAGTGATCAGCTATTTATGCTTAGAGGCTAAGGAAAACCAGAAACTGCCCTATTTAGGAACAAGGATTTCTCAATATGAAGCCAGCCGAAGAGTCAGCAAACTACCATATTTACTCAGAGTTCAAAATTGCTAGGCAGAGGGACCTCTCAGCCACATTGGACCTTGATAAATGGGGAAGGCTGACAGTTAAAGAAAGGGGGTGGGGGGGAAAAAAAAAAAAAAAGAAGAAGAAGAGCGCATGGGCAGAAGAATTGCAGTG
Organism: Podocnemis expansa; assembly: GCA_007922195.1. Classification (NCBI taxonomy): domain Eukaryota; kingdom Metazoa; phylum Chordata; order Testudines; family Podocnemididae; genus Podocnemis; species Podocnemis expansa. Next base: position 31,090,667 of record ML682007.1, on the reverse strand, counting down.
AAGATCCTCATAGTTCAGAAACATAACATGGTGTTCTCACATCCTGCCACAGAAAGGATACCAGACTAGTTGAAATGACATTTTGAAGTCTATACATAACACGCTACGTACCAAATTGCATTCTACTGCTCTACATGCATCCCCCCTGCAAAACTAAACACAGAAATGAGAGCAAAAACGATACCTTCTTACTGCTAAAGGGAGAAAGAGCAAGATAGCATAGGGTTTTGGGAAGACAACCCCAACATTTACTGTTAGTCTAATAAATTTTTTTGAAGGGCTGTTGTCGCTCTGTTAATCTGGTCTGTGTACACAGTGATAAATGTGGTCTCCTTCACACAAACTCTCCCACCAGCCCAGCCCTGGGGCCATGCCAAGGCAATACCACAAGTGAAAAACTTCACTGGTCTGGGCCAAGAGAATCAGATACCCAAAGAGCACTCAGAAGCAATTAGGATAAAATCCCCTGGGAAAAAAAAATTATATCTGAGGACAGCAATAGCTCATTTAAGACTACATGAAGCTTCATTTGAGTTGTTGATGGTGTGAGGGAGAAGAACTGGAGAAACTAAGGCTGAAAGTAATACTTAGAACTCATACAGCTGAATGAATTTTACCCCCTAACAGTCACTTCCAGACTCATATATAAAGAAAATTTCAGCTACAGGAACTGAGTATTTTGGAAAAGGGAGAGGGAGTCATATTGAAGCAGTTTGACAAGCTTTATTACTGCTGCCTGCTATAACATATGACAGAAAGATCAGGCAGACAACTAGAGGAATTTCTTGCTCCTTTGCCCACTGATCTATTTGTAACTCATCAGCATCACTAATAACTAGCTGAAGGAGGGCAGGTCACAGCTGAAACTAAACTCCTCCTTTCTAGCAGAGATCAAGCAAGCAACAAGAGACTGAAGACCATGTTAGACAAAAGTTCCTGCACATTTCTGTTCAAGCCCAACACCACCCCTTTATAAGTTACACCACAAATGATGTTCTTATCGTAATCCAATCTGACCCAAAACTTCAAGCCATTCTCAACTGATAATCTGAAACCACAAAGTGATTAATAAAATAAATTGAAACTGCCCTTTAAACATAATCCACTTCTCTTCTATAGAGCAGTGGTTCCCAACCTGGGGCGCAGGGACCCCTGGAGCCTCTCCCTACTAGGGCCAAAACCCAGCTGCAGCCCTCATGCTCCCCAAACAGGGCTGCCTCTCCCCATCAATGGCCGGATCCCAACAGGGGGATGGGGCCATGCTGGCTCCCCGGGAAGGCAAGGGCAGGGGGCCATAGCCACTGCAGCTCAGCTCCCCAGCAGTGCAGGCCATAGTGGTGGCAGTGCCACTCAACAGCTGTCCCAGTGGTTCTGCCAGAGTGACACAGGCCAGATTGCATAGTTAATCAGGGAGCCACATTTTTTAAAAGGGGTCCCCAGCCTGAAAAAGGTTGGGAACCACAGCCCTAGAGTAGTTTAAGCAGCATGGGTGCTGCAAGAAAATACTAAAGCAATATTTCAACTTATGAAAATTAAAAAGGACAAAGTTTGGAAGCTAAATGGACACACAAAATAAGGGTGTGAGAAAGAATAGTTAAAAATAGACTTGAAAGAATTTCAGATTTAAGTTAACATTGATGAGATTTAAAGTTCTTTATCACGAAAAACTATACCACCTACCTTGCTTACGAACATCTTCCACAGCTGCCACTAGCTCCTCCTTAAGAAACTGACTCTCTTTTGCAATTTTGTCTCCCTTCTCCAAGAAATTCTCTGTTGCTTGTTCAACTGATGCAGCTAGAACATGTGCCTTCTTAGAACGTCCTCTTTTTTTATTGGAAGGACCCTTGTTACTGGTATTAACCAGTGTTGTAACCTGAAAGAGGGGTAATATATAGTTATATGTCATTACCAAATAATTATACTAACACAAAACAAGGTAAAATCATCTTAATACCTTAGATTTTCTGGAACATGTTTAGAAATCCCTAAACTGACTTCAAAAAGGAAGCCCTTGATTATTTACCAATTAATTTTTTTAAGCTGTTTTTGTGGTTCTTTAATCAAGAAGCATAGTGATATTCTAATTAGGCAAGTACGATAAACTTCACCTAAAATGCTCAGTGAGTTATTTTTCTTTTAGGAAAAAATACAAAAAATAATATTAAAATTAGATACAAATCTTTTTCTTGGCATCAAGCTGCAATTTCAGCAAGAGGCCAGCACTATTTTGGATTTGGTCTTGTGTAAGAAGAATCCAAGCTAGAAACAAATTATTTTGGACAGTTAAGATTTCAATCCCAGCAATTTTTTCAAAATGTTTTAAGTGATATCTACTGAAAACCAGAATCATGGCCTATCTTCAGTCCAAGATAAGGATGCAGGACTTCACAAGTAAGGTAATTTTAAAATTAGATGGCTACAACCTTCTTGTAAATTCACACTTCATCACTATTCCGGGTGCAGCTGGGTTGGATTTTTCCCATGATGAACGTCTGTCTCAGACGAAAGTTCCAGAAAAAAAACCAGGTCATTTCAGAGAATGAGATTAGAATGAAACTGTTACTTCACCCCTCTTAATTAAAAAAGGGCAGAGGGAGGCACCTCTTGCACTTAGACATTATAGTGCCCCGTGTTGTGAACCAGAAATCTGAAATTTGGCAGAAGCTGAATTAGTGTCATATGTGGCTTTTGCTATTTCTCGCACAAAAAGCATCCAAATCTGGCCAGTTCTGGAGACCTTAAGTAGGTCTCCACAAAGCATGGATGGACTGAGATTTGGCAGCTAAATTCTAAACTTGGCACTGTGCATATTCCAGCCTGGGGCAGAAAAAGGTGAGGATTTTTACTATATTTACTGATCCTTACTTCTGCAGGCACCAGAAATAGAGTAGGAAGTGGTCTCTGTGTTCTAAACTGCCTCCATTACTAACAGCCAGGTACTACAGAAGAGGATGCTAGACTGGTGGTAAAAGGAACCAGATGTGAACAAGTTTTGGAAGGAGAATACTGGGCCTGACTGGTCAAACAGACCGAAAGGAACAAATCTGAGAAGATGGAGGAGTAGAAGCTGGAGCAGAGGAAGGTCTAAGACTTCTACAGAACGCTCCTCATCTCAAGAGCTGGGGACATAAGCCAAAATCCCAAACTTTCACCATTCCTCTATCAGCAAATACCTGCAACAAAACAGAGATTCTGCGATACATCTAGCAGTTAGTCCACAAAAAGGATAAACAACCTAATACTGATATAATTTCCTCTAATAAATGAATGCTATGGCTTTTAAATGTTTAATTCCGTTAGAATCAGAGTTTGAAGGGACCACAAGAGTCAACTAATTTAACTCTGCCAAGATACAGGATTTGTTATGTCTAAGACTGATAGCTATCCAACCTCCTTTTGAAAACCTTCAGTGAAGGAAGTACCACAACCTTCCTAGGTAGTCTGTTCCATTTTCCTATGTATAGTTAGAGTTTTCCTGTGATTTAATCTAAATCTAAACTATTTGTTTGCAGCTGTTTAACCAACTATGTATCCTCGTAATGATAGTTCTGCCAAGCCCACATTTCTCCAGCTTACTTATTAAATTATCATGAGAGACTGTGTCAAAAGCCTCACAGAAATCTAGGTTTATCAAATCTACCACTTCCTCCACATCCACTAAACTGGTTACCCTGTCAAAGAAAGAAAATCAAGCTGCTTTGGCATCATTTGTTCTTTGTAAATGCAGGCTGGCTAGCAGGGATTACCTCTTCATCCTCCAGATATTTGCAAATGGAATGTTTTGTATATTGCTCTAGTAGCTTCTCAGGAAGGTACTGAAGTCAGGCTGCTGGTCTACAGTTAACTCAGCTCCTCCCTTTCCCCCTTTAGAGCCAGGCACCAGCCCCACCGAGGTCTTCTAGAACCCTTCCTGACATCCACAAGTTTGGCAATATTATTCCCAATGGCTGTGAGATTTATTCAATTAATTCCTTCAGCACTTTGAAGTCAACAGCACACCCATCTGATTTGAATGATGAAATTCAAATCAGTCAGAAGATTTGACATTACGTATCCTGATCTGCATTCCTTCCCTTTTATTGTATACTGTAACGTCACTAATCATCCAGTCACACATTATTTTCTTTGTTAGAAAACTGAAGCAAAGTAGGTATTGAGCTGCTCTGCCATCTTATCTTTTGTCACCAGTTCATTATCTTCACTGAGCAATGGACCCATGCCACCCGTCTCTTTTGTATGAGATGTGTAGAACCTCCTCCTTGTCATCTCTGATTTTTCTTGCCAGCTGTAATTCATTCTTTGCCTTGACTTTCCTAATTTTGTCCCTACATGGGAATAAGACAAGCATGTAAACTTCCCTTGGTGACGTGCCATTCCTTCAACTCCTTATGCAGCCAGATGGCTTCCTGTGGCTATCATCCTTCTCCTCCATCAGAATAGTTCAATGGTGAGTGTCTGTCATCCCATCTTTCAGGAACTGCCCGCCCTCAGACTCCTTTTCTTCCTAATGGTTTTTTCCATGGGATCTTGTCTGCTATTTCTCTGAATTGGTTAAAATCTGCCCGGCTAAAGACCAGGACCATTATTTTGCTGTTCTCATATTCTCCTTCCTTCAGAATCTTGAATTCTACGAGATCATGAATACCACCCCCCCACACGTTCCCAACCACCTACATGTTTACAACCAAGTCATCACTGTTGAGCAACACCAGATCCAAAATGGATGACTCCTAGTTGTTTCCTCTGATTCAGGAAATTGTCACCATGCTAAGAACCCACAGGACTATTGTAACAAAACCTTAACAGGTAACAGGGAAGTTGAAGTCCCCCATTAATGCTAGCTCTGCATGTCATTTAATCTTATTTGCTTGCGGAATACCTCTTCTACTTCTTTTTGATTTGGTGATTTATAACAGACCCCATCATAACACCACTGTTATTCTTTTCCCTTTTTATCTTCACCCAGAGACTCTCAGGAAGTCTGCTGCTCACTTCTGCTTGGACCAGGAAACAAGTGCATGTATTCTTGACAGACAGTGCAATGTCACCTCCTTTTTCTCCCCATGCCTATTTTTCTAGAACAAGCAATAGCCCCTCAATGTTAGTACTCTGATCACAGGAATTATCCTACCAAGTCTTTGTAATGCTATTTCTTCATAAACAGTAACCTCCAGTTCATCTTCCTTGTTCCCTGTACTGCCAACATTGGTACATTGACATCAAATATATTTTACAGCTTGCCCTCTTTTTCTTCTTGCCTCAGAATGAAGCATGTGTGTGTGCGCCACTAAGATCCCAAGTGGAATCTGGGGTTTTCCTCAAATTGCTCTTTTACAAGCTCTAGTAATGCACATGTAAAAAGCTCCTTGCAGTTTTAACGTGGCCCTCTTGTGCACATGCATGAGTGTAATTATGTGATCACCCACTTCTCCCCATCCATCCATACACAAAAAGAAAGAGAGAGAGATGCACACGGTTAGTTTAAAAGGGCAGAAGGGAAGTATCTAGCTGGAAAAAAAAAAAAATCTCTTTCTTCCACTAGCACTGTCGGCAGATCTTATCAGTGGTGTTACTATAAACTGGAACCTCAACTCTGGACAAAGCCATTTACTTGGTAGTGCTCCAACAACACAGATTGCATCCATCACTATTTATTCACCTCATTTTAATGAAACCAATAACTTAGATTTGCAAGACAGCCCCTTTCTTAATACAAGGAGTAATCTTTTCAAGTAGGAAAGTGCCATTGCTTTAAGGGCAATAAGTATTACTAGACACTGGCAGAAAGATACTCTTTGCTCAGTGAAGCCCATGCATCTAAGCCACAGGCATTCTGATATAGACAACTGAAGTTTTCTTGCCTGTTACCAACAGACAAGACAAACAGCACTGTTTATTTTCAGCATCTGTATCTCCAGTTTAGTAGCACTCATACACACCTAAAATAGGGAAAAAGTTCTGATTCTCTTTACATGTAGGTAATCTCTGTAAGAAGCTTCAAAATGTCAAGTCAAAGAGGCACATCATTTGCCATTTGTTGCAGCTTAATTTTAATAGGAAGTTACCAACCTGATCTTCAGATTTATCTGTAACAGTTCCACTTCTTGATATGTAGCTTTACAACACTAAGTTGTTAGGCCATTCTTGACTCAATCTGGGGCACTAGCTAGGGGGCTTTTTTGGTTTAAATTTTTGGATTTAAGTTCAGTTTTTCGCAGTGTCATATATATTCACTTGTTGTAGTAACAACAGATTACAGGAATTTTCTCCATCTGCAAATACACTTCCAAGATACACCTCCAGGATCAATACTGCATCCTGTAACTCACTTTTCTTAAGTGAACTTCCAGATTGCAGATCACATTAATCTTCAGTGGTAGGATCTCTGAAGTAGATGCCATCCATGCCAGGTCTCCCTTTGTAAAACAAATGGATGCTCTAGATCAGGGGTCTCAAACTCAAATCACCACAAGGACCGCATGAGGACTAGTGTTAGCTCAAGGGCTGCACCACGGAAACTTTTTCATACAACTATATTGCAAATATTGGTAACAGAATTGTTGAGGGCCACTGGAAATGCACTTAAGGGCCACATGTGGCCCCTGGGCCACGTGTTTGAGACCCCTACTCTAGATTCACTTCAAGGGCTACTAAAGTGGCTCCGAAGCACCTTGAAGGCCAATGCACTTGCCTATCACTGGATTCAGGGGCAGTAAGAAGCTTTCTGGCAATGACTGTCCTTCACTGGGGACAGTTTTCACCAACAGATGTTCAGTGTATGAACTGAACTCATTGCAAGAGAAGTTTACTTTATTTTCTGCTGTTATCTTCCCTGTCACACCACTGACAGCGCCTGGAACTGCAGGTATAGGCTGCTGCAGTACCTTATGATAACATCTTGAGCTGTGAAAAAAGTTGTTCTTTTCACATTGTTGGTTAAACTTCCCTGAAATTTAATTGCAAGGACACAGAACAGACACGGCCAAACTGCGGCTCTTTAAAGAAAAAAAACTGAGGCTCCTGGAAGAGCGCAGCAGGGAAGGGCAGCATGGCGGAAAACAGGGATGAGAAATTCGCACTGGTCAGGGACAGCAGAGAGGCAGCGGCATGGTGAGAGCCAGCAGCGCAGGAGCAGCATTGTCAGAGCTGCAGGAAAAAGCAGTGAGTTCAGAGCGGGTGGAGGGGCAGCGTTGTGAGAGCCGGCAGAAAAAAGCAGCATGGTAAGAGACAGGAGGGGAGGGGCAGCATTGTGAGAGCCAGCAGGGAAAAGCAAGTCGTCAGCTAGGTGCAAAAACAAGCACCCAGAGCACGTAACTACCAGATTCTACAGTTTATCCACACAATATTAATTCTACCCTCCTTGTCTGTATGCATTATGATAGTCTTTAATTTCATCAGTGCATTATTTTTTAAATACTTTTCTGATATTGTTTTCTGTGTAAATATTTTTAAAACTGGCAACATAAATTGATCAAGAACAAGTCTACAACGAGCTACAGATAAGTGATGATAATTAGCAATTTAAACCTGAAAAGCAATTGTAAATTAATTTTCTTTTTTTAAAAAAGTCACCTGACATTTCCAGATATCCTAATATAATGCAAAATTATTTCTCTTGTATTTCTATTTTGAGAATTAAGTAAGAATCATCAGAACTGACTGAAAATTGACACAAGTGTTACATCCAAAACCACTGACTACTGTCAAAAGGTTATTTAACAAAACCTCTATTTAAAGAATGTTAGAAATACTTATTATGGATCATGGTTCATTTTCAGCCTGCAAAATGATTTAGACTTAGGATGGACCACCACTACTGAAAACTGGCTTTAGAAAAAAAACTCCTTAAGTCCATTGAACAAGTGTGCCTGAGACATCAGTATGTCATCTGTTCGCAGAAGGAACTGCTAATACATTTATTTTATAAGAAAATTTTAATTAAATATAACTAAGTCAATTACCAAGATAATTTACATTCACTGCAAAGTTCAATATCAGCACTATACTTCTACTGATTAAATAGCATTCAACATGTATTAATTCTTCTTTGTTGTATAGTCAAAATCTGTTTATATTTCAGTACAGTCTTCATGAATGACTCTATGGGTATCTGAGCCCATTAGACAAGAGCAATTGTTGTGAAGGGCTGAGGATGGAAAATTCTGTTGTAAACTTTCCAAAAAAACCTCCTACCAATAAAGATTTTACTTTGTATTATAAAAATCAAATATTGATATTTAGAATTTATACAGGGCCTGACCCCAAACTCAATGGGATTTTTTCCACAGTATCTTCCATGCATGGACTCCAAAATACTTACTGAAACAGGCTGATTTTGCATTTTCTATCCCTCTAAATTCTCATTGATCTGCTGTGACTCTGAACAGTTGAAAAGGTGTCCCTGTGTGCATCTTCACAGGATTAAGATGAGAGCAATGTTCTCCCTTACTATTACTCTCATTTTAAAATTGTGTCTTGAGTCCCTAAACATTTTGTCTTCCTTGTCCATGAGTATTTTAGTGAACAAGTTTACTGACAGAAATATTGGCAGGAAAGCGGGGGCATAAGTGCGGCATGGTTGAGGAGAGCAGAGAAGCAGCAGCGTGGTAAGAGATGGCAGGGAAGTGGCAACGGGGTAGAAGAGAGAAGCGTGACATGGTCAGAGGGGCCACAGCATGTTTAGATTTTCTCATAGGCCCTAATGCAGCTTACTCGTTGTTAAAATAAAATCATGTTTTACAAGCCCTAAACATGGTGTGGAATACTAAGAAATTAAAATACAAAAGAGAAAAGTATAAAACTGAACATAGATTACTTTCAATTTTTGGCACAACTTACTGCCGTGAAACATCATATTCCACAATGAAATTCAAAACATTGTGCAACACATAGAGATCAGCATCTGAGAGCTTTTACCTACTGCATTGACAAGTTACTGCCCAGATCTAAAAAAACCAAACCAAACAAAAAACAAACCTTGCCACAAGCCCGTAGTGTCCTACATCTAGCAACAGGTAAATTTTTACTGTATAGGCCTAGTTTCATGGTAATCTTAAATAATTATTAGAATCTCATATTAGTGGATCAATATTTGCCCTATTTTTACAAAAAACAAACTGCGCAATGAATTTTGAGCTTTGTAATTTTAGAGTAGATAAAAATATGTGGTTATATGCCTCAGTGCTGCTCTCGAAGGTTTAATAATCCACTTGTGCAGCTCTTGAGTTCCATAAGTTTAGCCATCCCTGATATAGAACTGAACAGTAAGAAATCCAACTGCCTTCTTGCAGTTTTGGAAACAATAAAAGACAATGGTAATTCTTCAAGAAGTAGAGTCTACTTCTTTATAATGAATGATGTGGTATTTGACTTTGGAGGCAGAATATGACCAATTGCAGGAACTGCAGACCTTGATGAAGAAAGTTCTTCAGCTTCTCTTCAACTTTGCCATTCTGTACAAACTAGAAAAATTATTTAAGTTCTATAAGCTAGGACAACTGTGCTAGATGCCACTGTAATTTGTTCCCCAGTGCACTTTAAGAGGTCTGCATGAGAAACCCTCCACTGTAAGTCTTCAGAATGCCCAAACTCTCTCTACCAAGGGTCTCCACCCCATAGGCCTTACAAGGCACACACCAGCCCTCTCCATCACACTCAGTGAACTTTACTACTGTTTGTTTTATAACAAAAAGCTTGCAATTTTCAAAAAGTTCTGTGTCAAACACAAAAAACATATTTTGATCAAAACATTTTTCCAAACAAAGGGTTGGTTGCATTGCCTATTTCAATTTTTCTTTTTTTTAAACTCCACCCAACTAATTTTGACTATAGATGTATACAAAAAAGCTTCTAGTATTTTTAAAAAGGAAAATATTTAGTAGCCTTGTACTACAGGCAACCACCCTTTCTGCTTAAGCTTTCACTGTCTGGCTGCTCTTCAAATGAGCTTTTTGCTCATGAACATCCTATGCAAAAGTTAAGTCACATAAAAGCTGTTAAGTAATCTTAACTACAGCCACTGCTGCTGTTCCCCACTACAGGCTTTTAGCCCATCAGAAATCTAATCCAAGATAAAGCTTTCTATAACATCTCAGTTTGTAATGACATAATAGTAAAGAATGGTATTTAGGACAAACATTTAGTAAGTTTTTCACCTACAGATTCTTGCTGGGAAAAGATATTGTGCCACAGAGAACAGAATCAACCAAGAGCAAGTACAACAAAACTTTAGCAGCAACATATGTGCTTCTTACACCTCTGATTAAAGGAAGGATTGTTTTATATTAAGTTGTGACAAAAGCAAGAGTATCTTGTAAGATTAAGACAAGTAGCATGCTGAGCACTAAGACTGAGCTAAAAGCCTCTCTTGGTCCCCCTGTCCCCATCTATTGGGGACCAAATTTTCATTTCTGGAGTTCAAACTTCAAGGTAATAAAAATCAATTACCAAACTGAAACTTCCCAAAATTTGAGAGCTTAATATATTAATTTCTTACCTGTGTAACCAAGGGTTCCAATAGTCTTTCGACTGCCAGCGTTCTTATCTCTAAACTTTTGGGGTCCCATTTGAAGTTAACACTTCCTGCATTAACTGTAGTCATTTCTCTGGTAGAGAAAAGAATGGATAAGATGTTAATTTCAGTCTTAGTAGCTCTGATTAACTACAATGGATCTATTTTGAATGAAACAATGGATTATACAGAAGTGCTACAGTAAAGTAGTTTCTTCTTCAAGAATTCATAGTCTTTGAGGATACCAGTTCTGAATAAGTGTCCCATTTTAGAATGTCAGTGTAAGTGACATCTAAGTTTCATACATTTGTTGAGTTAAGTACTATGCCTACAAAAGTGATTTTCAATATTGTATTCACAAAACAGGGCTTCCATCAAGAGTGTTTTGGTGGTTAATTTGTCTTATTCTGACAATGTTCAGTCTCTAGCTCATATCTTATGATAGTCAAAAACCAGCTTCTCTCCAACGCCCAGTTACTTTTCAAACCAAAACTGAGGTGGTTTCTTTTAATTGTTTGAACATGAAGTCAGCTTACATTCAGCTGTAGCAATACTACTACCTGCAGCCCCAAAACCTGACCACGTTCAACTACTGTAAATTGTTTCTATGGTTCAATGCTTCATGGCTGGAATCACCACATTCCCTTAAAACTCCTCCACTACACGGCTGATTTATAGCTTTATTAATACATCAGAACTCGTAGCTAAACACCCTCTTCCACACAAGGAGGTTTCACATTAACATCCCTACTGAACAGTCAAGAAGCCCCTCAAGGCTGTCATCAGTATTTTATCTAAGAATTCTCTCCCTCCAAGGGTCCCATGGGTTTCAAGAACAGCACTCACGGGCTCAAATCAAGGCAATACCCAGTTTTACTTTTACTTCCACATGCACTTAGATGGCAAAAAGAAGGGCATGTCCAGACAAGCACACACAGATAAGCAACAACCTGATTCTAAGGAACCCAGTATTAAAATATTTAAAAGCATACAAAACCAGTTCCTCATTACTTTTTACACCATAGGTCACAATTTCTGGCTATATTTTACATGTCCTGATGTCTGAAGTCACACTGTTCCTCCTCCTAAGCAAGATAGTTAATGATTCTTAACAGCAACCTTCAAACTAAACTAAAAAAAAAATTGTCTCCTTTGTGCTTCTTCATGCTATATAAAGGCAGCCTAAAAGCATGCTCATTCTTGCAACATAAGGCATTCCCACGTTTATCTTGGAAATACCAAAAAAAAAAAAAAAAAAAAAGTTATCCCAGTGTTTGTTGGGAGATTGTGTGTGTGCGTGCACACGCGCGTTAAAGACAGTGCCCACCAGACTGTTGGGCTGAAAAGAAACGGGTTAACAGTGAAATTGACAGGAGGCAGATTTGACACAAAAAGAAGCATTATACACAAAGCATAGTCCGCCTGTGGAAATCATTGCCATGGGACTTTCAGAAGGCAGACACCATAACAGGGTTCAAAAGACAGACAAATGGATGGAAGATTAATATTCATGGATGAATCTGTCACGATGGTCATGGATACACACCCTGGATGTCCCCAAGCATCTTACTGACACATGCTGTGATTATATTGTAGAAAAGAGTCAAATACCCAGCATGAATGATGGCTACTATGGTAATGGAGTTACAAGGGCAAGCCCTGCTGTCCTGTAAATAAGCTTCTGGTTAAAAGTTACCTTATTTTCCCCTCCTACATGAAGTCCTGAACGGGAACATTGTTTTGCAACTTTCTTCCCCCTCCTCCCTGATTATTAAAGATGTAAAGTAATTTCTGTTGCAGAAAATAATGGATTTGAAGGTAAAGCATCTGCCCAATATATGCAAAACCTGCAAACAGTAAACGGGAAGAGGATAATTATATTCACCATATCATCAATATTCATTGTGTAGGTGTTAATATAACCACAAAAAGGTCCATGAAAAGTTGCCAGGTCATGTATGTATGTATTCACTAGAGACATCAAGAGGAAAGAGCAGGCACTAAAGGGTAACATTCAACCCAATCCACCTCTGAGACTCTACAGTTAATCAAACAGCTAACATATATGATAAGGGATAAGTCCCTTGACAATTGCCAACCTCTTCTCCTTTCTCTTTGAAACACCTGGCCTTGGCCATTGTCTGAAGACAGGATACTTGATCATTGGTCTGTCCCCCTATAGGTATTCCTATGTTCTTACATAAGTTGCCTTGTGTCAACTTATTTGTTCATCTTTCTACACTCAAATTTGTTTGACTTACAAAAGCAGCCACTTACAGCAAAGCAATCACAGTTGACCTACTGAGGTCAACAAAATGCAAGTGCAGACATTACACAGCTTGGGTAGACCTCAAGAGTGTTCCAAAAGCTGTCCCATAATGCTCCCATCATGCTCTAATCACAACCATAAGCTCCACTGACCAAGGTCCCTCAGACTAGAAACCACTCTATCCCCTCCCCACTGAAATTCCTGCTTATTTTTTAAATGCCTTTTCCTGGTTGCCCACCTTGGAAATCACATCGCAGCTCACCCTTATGAGCAACTACAAAAGAGATGCTCCTGCCTGGAGCACATGATATTGGATCTCTGGGGCCTGTGGCAAGAAATAGCCATGCAAGCACAGATGTGGACCAGCCACAAGATGGACATTATGAATAAAGCCCAAGTTCATTTGCAATATTACAGAAACTGCCAAGTTCCACGATATTAGGTTTCCACCACAATTATGACAACAGGAGCCCATGCTTACAGCCCTGGGTGATTATCAACAGCAGGAAAACAAAAACAAAAAAAACCCACACAGAAAAGGAGTAATGGATTTTATTACTGCAAATAAGGTGCATTACTACTTTCCTGCAATTTTTCATGGCTTGCCCACAACTCAGCAGCACTTTTTGACGACCATTCTACAATTCAAGTAGGCCCTTAATTATCGATAGATTGCACCAAGATGTAGGCAGAGGAGTTCAACATGGAACAGCAGAAGCGCCAAGTGAAAGCAAGGGAACTTTGCCAGGCATACCACAAGCTCAAGGAAAATGACAGATCCAGGACTAAGTCACAGAACTACCACCACTCTTGCAATGAGCAGTATGCCATGCTTAGCAGAGAGCACCAGATCACAGATATTCAAGAGCTTGAGACAGAGACCCCTACCATGAATAGCAAAGAGGAGAAGCAAGGAGAGATGCAGCAAGAACTCCAACCAGACTGAAGAAGAACTCATTTGATTCTCCATCACAGTCAGGGTAACTAACTCATTCAATGTGTGGGGCCACACTGGAAGGCAGGACACCTGGCGTGCACCATGTGGCCACATGGCTTCCCCGACCTTTTCCCCCTCCATATTCAGAGCAAGTTATTTTGCAATATATTTTCTGATCATAACCAGAAAAAATTGATTCTGATCTGGCATGGTCCACGAGTTTGACACCCATGGAACTAGTCCTGCCAGATAAGCGTGTACAAGTGATATGAAAAGGAAAAAACTCTCAGCTAAGGGTGTGCATTCATTTTTCCATACAGCATTAAAAATTAGAGAGAGTGCACATCCCATTAGCAAGACAAAGAGATATTGACTTGTTTTACTAGCATTAGAAGAGGCAGCAGTACAAAGATAGAATTAGCATCTGCTTTAATATGCTGAACGCCCATATCTCAGAAGTTCAAGGATTTGAAAAGTTAAGGCTTCATAATCATTAAAACAAATTACCAACATCACTTGTCAAAATACACAAGAGTATCCTTAAAGCATACTTTCATAAGTTCATCAACTGGAGGGGGCAGGAGAAGAGAGTGAGTAAACATTTATCAAGACAAATCTAATACTTCCAAGCTTAAACAATGCGTTGCTTTACTCTTATGCCTGAAATGTCTTCTGCTTGGACTAAATCACCATCTAAAAACAAGTGGTTATGGGAAGCCATTTTGTAACCATGGTGTAGCTTTGGCTATAAACAAAAGTATTAGTATGCAGGGTTTCTTGAACTCAGAAAGTATCTACCGTACATGTTGATAAGTTCCAGAGGGGTAGCCAGGTTAGTCTAGTTCAGTAAAAAAAAAAAAAAAACCACACCACACACACAAGAAGTCCTGTGGCACTTTTGAAAGACTAAAATAAAATTACAGTCTCTAAAAGCCTCACAGTTTTCCATCTACCATAGAATCCATGTGTTGCCAGGGGAAACATGTAGGAACCCCAAAACACTAAAATCATTAGGTAGACAAGGCAATTGGTAGTCTCCTCTTATTAGCTGGCTGGAGTATCAACACTAGACTAAAGAGTTTACTTTGACCAAAGCAAATAAGGAGTTCTGAATCCCCACTGCTCATAGCAGCTGGGAGCACCAACCCTGAGCACCACCCCCAAAAACTGAAGGGAACAATGTCACCGAGGTCTGTGTCATGGTGGTCAGGGATCCTGTGATGTCCAGACTGGCAGCCTTAGATGGTGGCAATTCTGCAAAAAGTAAAACTGACTCCAAGTGAGTCGAATAGCAGCTCAGAGTGGAATGAGAGCAGTTCACACATCTCATCAGCATGCTGAATGGTGATCAGATTTACAGACATGACAACTTCAAAAACAGATGCTTGTTTAAGTGTTGGTATGGGGTGGTGGATAGTAGTTTCCTATTCTTCAGATGGGCAGTGCCCATGGGCGCCAGTCCTGGATTTGGAAATGGGCGATCCAATTTCCTGAGCTGTACACTTTTACCTATTCTTTTGAAGACAACATGCACGTAGTCTTATGGTCAACTTAAAAAAAAAAAAAAAAAAAAAGGATGCCTAATGTTGGTTCCTGAAATTCTTTATGCTCCCATTTCTGACTGGCCTGAAAATCTAATTCGCAGACTTTGGAAAACTTTGGACAGCAATGATGTGGTTGTCTTACAAATGACTTAGTCTACCTAGGATCTTTCAGTGCCTTTATTCCCCCTCCAGGGTCCCTCAAGTGCAGTCTCCACTCCAGGCCCCTCAGCCAAGGCCTCTCTCAAATAGAAACCTCTCTCTCGCTCGCTCGTTCCCTCCTGCCCAGGGTTTTCCCAAACAGCACTTCTCAGCCCTCACTGGCATGTTCCCACTAAACCACTGTCTGTACCTCTCCTCTCCAGAGGTTATGGATAGCTGTAACTATCAGCAGCCACAAGTGACAACAGAGCTCTTTATAAGCAGGAACTTCACTCTTACCAAGAAACCCTATTAAAAAAAGGACCTAGACATATGGTAATTAGCTTAGAGACAACCACTGCCCCGCCCTCCGCCCCCCCCCCTTCAAAAAAGACATCCATCCACACCACAGTTTTCTGTGGTTACCAGTTGGTAACACCACCATAACCTGGACTGAATTAGGACTTGTCTACACTGGCGCTTGTGCCAGCAAAATTTGGAAAAATAAGAAAAAACCCACCCTGCTGAGCAACAGTTTTGCCAGCCTAAGTGGTACTACAGACAAGACCACAGTCTTTCCTTTATACCGCTTCCAATTTTGATTAAGATTCCAGAACAGATAATCAGCAAAGAATGGTCCTTTCCACAGGATGCAGCTTCAAAAAGGTTAGGTTTTTGTATAACCACAGCTGAGGAATTTGGATTCCCTTCTCCCTAGAGATTCCCCAAGTAGCCACTTAACAGTTTGTTCTGAAAAGTCCATTCTTGTCTACCACAACACTAAATAGCACATAACACTGTCCAGCGTCCACACTTTAGAAAAGTTACATATAACCCCAACCCATAACAACAAACCCCAAACTAGGGTTATCAAAGCATGGAAAGGAAGACAGGGAAGTACAAAAAGGAGGACATCAGAAGATGTATGGAGCAAGTGTAGTATTAATATAACTTTCCTTACAATATCATGTCATGGAAAATAGGTAATGATTAATGAATGCAGCATCAAAACCGTGCAAAGTCACGTGTCTATATTATTTTAAAATAAAAATATTACCACAAAGTTCTCTTACACTGACAACTGATTTTTTCAGTAAATGAGTTTTTCATGATCCTTTCATTAATGTTCATGAGACTAAAAAAGGTAAAAAGCTAAATTTGCAAATATTAACCTGAAAAGCACCTAAAAAAGTTAAATAAAGTAGTTAACTTGCCTCCCATTTTTCATAGCAGCCTGTTTTACAATTTAAAAAAGTTTGTCCTAAGTTGTTTCTAGCCAATTCAAATGTGCCCCTTTACTTGTTTTACTTAGTTAGTCCCTGTTTGTAATTTTATTCACAGTATACTTTATTTTATTAGAGTTTGCTATATTTTTGTTCCCCAATTTAGCCTTTTGGTAGGGAGTAACAGGCCAAAAAATCAAGGTGCCCAACACAGGGCTCAAACTCATGACCTTAAAATTAGAAGAAGTCAGCTTTTCTACCAACTGAGCCATGGAGGTTGCTGAAAGCCTCCAGGAGCAAGGGAAACCGTGCGCTCCACGTCCCCTTGATTTTTCTACAGGCTGCTCTTTGTTCCCCTTGTGTGCAGCAGACTCTTAACCTCAGGGTAATGGGTTCAAGCCTCATGGTGGGCACCTTTTTTTTTTTTTTTTTTTTTAAAAACAGCTTACTCATCAGAAGTAAAAAGCTGGACAAAAATCACCTATTTTTAGAATGCCTGCTGGACAGAGGGCATGAAGATAGAAGGGAGGACACGTCCTCCTTTTGCTGGACATCTGGTAACCCTACCCCAAACATCCTTATTCAATAAGTTTAAGGTCTCCCAAGGATACTATCGGAAATTACCAAAGGGATAGCCATGTTAGTCTAGTCCAGCAAAAAAAAAAACACAACAAGGAGTCATGTGGCACTTTAAGACTAACAGATTTATTTTTCACATGAGCTTTTGTGGGAGAAAATCTCACTTCCTCAGATGCTTCGAAGATGGGTGAACTTACAAAATGGAATGAAAATAACTGCAAGGGGTGTAAAACATAGGATCAGCTCATACAGTAACAGCAAATCAGACCAGTTCTCAGGTTCAAACCATGGGAAGCCTGAAGTCAAATTACCTTTTGTAATGGGAAAAGAACTCAGTCTCAATTAAGTCCTGCTTTCACAGAATTTAGCTTGCATATTAATTTGAGTTCAGTTGTCTCTCTTTGAAGTCTTGATGTCCCAGACACATCTCTGACGACAGTCGTTAAATCATTTGAGTGATTAGAAAGATGAAAGTGCTCAGCAACTGGTTTCTTTGTTTTGTGATTTCTGATATCAGCTCTGTGTTCATTTATCCTTTTGCGCAGCTATCGTCCTGTTTGTCCAATGAATAAGGTGTTGGGGCATTTCTGGCACATGATGGCATAGATCTCATTAGTAGATGAGCAGGTAAATGAGCCTTTGATGGAGTAGCAGGCTTGATTAGGACCTATGATGGTGTCTGTTGTGTAGATATTTGGGCAGACTTGGCAGCATGGTTTGTTGCAGGGGTGTGTGCCTGCTTCAATGTTCCTGTTCTTAGATCTGTAGTTGCTGGTGAGTATCTGTTTAAGATTGGGTGGCTGTCTGCAGGCAAGGAGATGTCTGTCTCCCAAAGCTTGAGAGAGAGGGATCATCTTTTAGAATAGGCTGTAGGTCCTTAATGATCTGTTGCAGAGGTCTGACTTGAGGATTGTATGTGGTGACTATTAGTGTTCTGTTTTCTTTCTTGGGCCTCTCCTGTAGTAGATGACTTCGGGGAGCCCATCTAGCTCTGTCAATTTGTTTTCTTACTACCCCAGGTGGGTACTGTAGTTTCAAGAATGCTTGACAGAGATCCTCAAAATGCCTGTCTCTGTCTGAGGGATCAGAGCAGATGTGGTTATATCTTAGGGCTTGGCTGTAGACAATGGATCGTGTGATGCATTTAGGATGGCAGCTTGAAGGATGCAGGTAACTATACCGATCAGTAGGTTTTTGGTACAGGGTGGTGGGTGATGTGTCTATCCCTGATTTGTACTGTAGTGTCGAGAAAGTAGATCTCCTGTGTGGAGTATTCCAGGCTCAATTTGATGGTGGAGCAGAAATTGTTGAAATCTCTGTGAAAATCTTCGAGAGCATCCTTGCCATGTGTCCACATGATGAAGATGTCATCAAATGTAGCATAGGTAAAGAAGAGGTGTTTTGGGATGAAACCTGAGGAAACGTTGTTCTAAGTCACCCATAAAGATGTTGGCATATTGTGGGGCCATGCTGGTGCCCATGGCAGTGCCACTGATTTGGAGATATAAATGATCCTCAAATCTGAAGTGGTTGTGGGTGAGCATTTTCCCTTTGAATGCTATTCATAGATGAAAGGCCAGAAGGCCTGACCACTGTGTTCATCACTCCATCTAACCTGACCTCTTCACATAAACAAACACAGGCCAGACATTCCCTAAAACTCCTCCTAAAGCAAATTCTTTTTGAAAGACATGCACTCCTGATTTACAATTTGTCTGTGATAGAAACACTTTACCAGGAGTCATGGTGCTCTATGGTTAATTATCCACACTATTAAAAAAAGTTACACCATTCCCAGTCTGAATTTGTCTAGTTTCAACATCCAGTATTTTAAACCAACATAAAAAGCAACACTGCACCAACTGAGCCCAATAAAAACGAATTCATCTTAGGGAAAGAGCTGGTTTCACTATAAACACCATTTTACACACATGACTAATGCAGCTGGGGGGAGGGGTGGTTTGCTAGCTAAAGCCCTTAAATCAAACATGTATTTGGCTATAGTCAGAGACACCAAGACTTCTCTCATTCTAAACGGCCTGACTTCCTGCACCTGTTGGGCAAGGGTGTTCAGCACAAGCCAGGCCAGTGATCCCCAAGAACTTTTTAACCCCTGCCTCTCCCTTATATCTGTCCATTTCCCCGACCATTCCCTCAGCTGGGAGTGGGGCCACAGCTGGATCCTGTGGTTAGTGTTGGAGCCCAAGCACCAAGGCTGTGACCGGAAGAGGCCAGGAACCAAGGCCATGCACTGGAACAAGAGCCAAGACTGAGCAAGGGGCAGCCAGGCACCAAAGCTACATGCACACGCTGCAAGCAAGGGCCAGGTACTAACACCTCAGTCCAACTGGGGCTGACAGTTTGAAGACCTCTGAACTAGGCTCTTGAGGACAAGTTTAAGCTGTTCTTAGAGATGAACACAGACATTTGGCAACTCTATAAGCAGGCTGAAAATCCAAAGTTACGGCCTGTAGACCCCCCACATCCCACCCACCAATTAAAGGTGATCTGTCCAACTCCAAATTCCCACTACCCATCTGTCAGACTCAGAAAACATTCTCCTTGCTCTGACCCCAACACAGACATAGTGAAGTTGCTTTCTCATTACAGAAATGCTCAGTAGTTAGATTTAGGGGCAGTATGAATTGAAATAAAAAAATAACTGAGGATATTGCAATAATTATATTGCTTTTAGAAATGCAATATTTACATTTCCTCCCATAGCAACCACTGCATTCAGATACTGCTAAATAACACTAATCAGTTTCAATGGGTGACTGAAAGCATTATTATGCCAGTTCTTGAAGCACACCCCAACCTAGTTTGTCTTAATGGTCAAAATTTTGATTTTTGATATGCTTGGTTCTCCATGGCTGATGTGTTGAAGGGTGCTGTGGAATGTGGAAGTTATTAATTTCAAATAGCTTCACACAAACTAGAATACAGCAAAGTGCTTCTATGAGCATTTAGAGGCAATTCCCAGTATTAATTTTCTGAAACTGGTATTACAGTTGAACTTCAAAGTTACAAACACCAGAGTTAGGAACTGACTGCTCAAATCACACCCCTCATTAGGAACCAGAAGTACACAAATCAACAGAAAACACACACACACACAAACCATGCTGCATTAATCATAAACTAACAATACAAAGCGTAAGTTTAACAAAGGTTTAACAGAAAGAAAGCTGTTTGTGCTCATTTCATTTAAATTAAGATGGTTAAATGTAGCATTTTTCTGCTGTGTAGTCAAGTTTCAAACTGTACGAAGTCAACGTTCATTTGTAAATTTTTGAAAGAACCACCATAATGTTTTATTCAGAGTTACAACCAACCAACCTCCGTCCCCAGCATTCATAGCTCCGATGTTCCGCTGTAGGGGCTGGCAACCTTTGCTGACCCTTGTGCCAGTCCTTCCTCCCTGACTCTGAGCTGGTGCTGGCAGCCCCCTCTCCTGAAAAAACATAGCAGCTGCCTGCAAATTCAGCAGCAGACATGGCTGGTGTAGGAGTGCTTCCCAGGCATGCCACAGAAAGAAGCTGCCAAGAATGGCTCCTTTGGGGAGCACCACACTATAGAGAGGAGCCACTCCGGGCAGCCTTTTCTTTGTCACATTGTGGCACAGGCATGAAGGAACCCCTTGAGTCCCACCTGCACCCAAAGAAAGCCACCCAGAGTGGCTTTTGGTGGCAGAAATGGGAACTCTGGTGGTACTGCAGAGGGTGCCATGTGTTGCTCTGAATGGGCTCAGGTGCCACTGTTGCAATGTGCTGGGGGTTGCCTACCCCTGTTCTACTGTGTTTTAAAAAAAGGAACGCTACTGACATAATTAAGGACAACTGCACTTGTAATCCTCCAGCAGGAAGCAAGGGTACCAAGTTCTAGACATCTGACTCCCAAGTCACCCCCTCTCCTGGGCTGAGACCCACCTCTCTCTACCTCTTGACTAGGATTTTTCCCAGAATGCACAGTTCCCTGCCTATAATGAGTTCCCCAGAAAATGAGATTGCATCAAACAGGTCTGCTTTGCTTTCTCCTCAGAGGCTATAAACAGCATAACTGCCCATAGCTATCAGTTACCAGGGTAGCTCTTTACAAGCAACCACATTTCTTCTTCAGTATTAGAGAAAGTCTTAAAGAACAAACAACCCTAGAGGCATAAGAAGCTTGCCAGATAGCACCCCCTCCCAAACTCTACAAGGGCTCTGGTAGCTGATCAGTCCTTCAAACCTCATCAAGGGTTTTTCTAGGGCTACAAATTCAGGACTCAAAAATTAACTGTCTCCTAGGCACTCCTTCATGCAGTGTTGCTGTAGCTGTGTCCATCGCAGGATATTAGAGGTAACAGATGAGTTAATATCTTTTATCAGACAAATTTTCATTGGTCAGAGAGGCAAGCTGAGTTACGTGGATCTTCGAAAGGCTTGAAGAAGAGCTCTGTGCAGCTCAAAAGCTTCTCTCTGACCCACAGAAGTTGACACAATAAAAGCTACATTCACATACACCATTTTGCCTCCAAAGATGATGGACTCCAAAGACACAAACTTAATTCAGTTCCACAGGGGCAGCTGTGTTAGTCTAGTAAAGCAAAAAAGCAAGGAGATTTGTGGCACTTAAAGACTAACAGATTTATCTATCAGATGACCTTTTGTGGCAAAAAATCCCACTTTGTAATTTCTCCCTCTTCAAAGCATGTGATGAACTGGGATTTTCTCCCATGAAAGCTCATGTGATAAATAAATTTATTAGCCTTTAAGTGTCACAAGACTCCTTGCTCTCTTAATTCAGTAAGATCTCCCTATGACAGTGAATGAAACTCATGTCTCTTGAAGCAACTTCCTATGTTTTGTTTCTTTTAATAAAAATGGCGAGTTTTTAACCTGACTCCCTCCCAGCTACCTCATACCATCTTCATCACCACTGCAGGTAAAGCCATCAGTGTCTTCCAACTACCAAACCCTCCATTATTCCATGAAGGTGCCCTCATATAAAAAGGCATGTTTTTCCCAACATGACCCTGTCATACACACTCCATATACATTCTGGGGTGCTACTCTCCTCCCTATCAAGACACTCTTGAAGACAACACAAGGCTGGACAGATTATATAGGGATATATTTACAGCTCACATGCTACATTTTCCTTTTTATGCATCTGTTGAAGTGGGATTGTGCCCACAAAAGCTCATGTGATAAGTTTTAGTCTTTAGAAGTGACTCCTTTTTTGTTTTCCTCTACTACAAATTCCCTTACAGGTCCAAATTACTTGAACTTCAACTTTATTTAAAAAGGAATGCTATTTTTCACCCTCCATTTTAAGAGTCAGAAGCTTGGCCATTTATGAAGAAAATAAGCATGACTATGGGTTTCTAAAGTTATATTTCATGAGTATGACATCTAATTCTTTCATCAGGGAGGTAGAAGGCATGCTTCTCTCAAACTATGACAACTTCACCAAGCAACCATTTTCAGAACTGAAATGCTTATACAATAACCTGATGCCTTTACATAAGAGCTCCAACCCCTCACCCCCCGGCAGAACATTTTGCCTCAAAAAGAGTTAAAAGGAGCAAAGTGAAAGAAACTATAAATATGATAAACTAACACAGTATTTTGTATATCACAGGATCCAGAGGGGCAGACATGTTAGTCTAGCTCAGTAAAACACACACGGAGTCCTGTGGCACTTCAAGACTAAAATACATTTACTGCATGAGCTTTTATGGGAGAAAATCCACTTCAAAGTGGATGACAAAGTGGGATTTTGTCCCATGAAAGCTCATGCAATCATTCTGTCACAGTGATCCTTAAACTCATGGATATAACGTCCTCCCAAGGAGCACAAACTACACTCATATCCTTTCAATTATTTGAAATCCCATCAGTCTTTAAATTAGCTGTCAAATTTAATCTCTGAGCACATTACCAGTTGCCAATTCTAGCCTCACGTAAAGACATCTGATAAGGTATCAAGGCACTACTTGGGGGAAAAAAAGAGAGGAATGAGATTTTATTTATTAGAGAGAACGCCTAAAGTTAAATAGATAATTTAGAAGCTTAAGACAAGACACCCCATTTCTTCAGAGATCTAACCTCATCACAGCAACTGTGGGAGGAGGGAGAAAAGGGAATTTCAACTGAGTATTCAAAAGGGAGCAATTAACAACAAATAGAGAGCAATCTAAATCCTACACCAGTGTTTCCCCAACCTTTTTCAGGCTGGGGACCCTTTTTTTTGGGGGGGGGGGTAAAAAAAACACCTTTGTGGCCCCCAGCTGATTACGTAATCTGGCCTGCACAGGCAGACTGTGACCTGTGCCACTCTGGCACCACCGCTGGGACAGCTGGCAAGTGGTGCAGCTGCCGCCATGGCCTGCACTGCCAGGGAGCTGAACCACAGCAGCTATGGCCCCCTGCCCTTGACTGTGCCGGGGAGCCACCGTGGCCCCATCCCCAGGCCAGGATCTCACCACAGGCGAGGAGAGGCAGCCACGGGGAGGAGCATCAGGCTGCAGCTGGATTCTGGCCCAGTAGGGAGAGGCTCCACGAATCCCCTGAAACACGTCCATGGACCCCAGGTTGGGAACCACTGTCCTACATTATATGCTAGAACCATGCACAAGTTTCAGTGCCACAGATCTACTATGCTTGAGACAAATCAACACACTCTTTATATCTGAAGTAATTCATTTGGCGTGGCAGTGTCCTCTTTGGGTCATAATTGGAGCCCTGCTGTCTCATGCTGTAGTTTTCCTGCCTGCAGAGGTAGCAGGGGAGCTGCAAACAGATCAGTTTCCCCCAGGAAATCTCTCTTCACTCAGACTTATCCCAAGATCGTAGGTATGTGCTTCAGCTAACCCCCCTCATATTCTCTATTCACACATACACCCCTGAATTTAAACCATGGTATTTTCAACCTCAAAAAGCTTGCTCACCTGGGTGATACCAATTAAAGCCTAGGAGGATCATTCACTTGGGCTGGTAGCACTTTTACTTTGCAGTGTGGAAAAAGCTGAGGCACCACATGTGACAATCCAATGCCTTCCCAGGTCAGCACTCGTACACAAACACACAGTTCTGTGGTCCAGATCGCCAACTGGGACAAGCAATTGGCCCCACCCAATTTAGTCTGTAGCCTTATCCCATACAGTTGGTTATGTTTATTCTTCAAAAAGGAAGCTGGAACAAAGCACAGTCCTTTTTGCCAACTACTGGTAGGAATGGAGAGCTCTCTGGTCTCTGATAGCTTAATGTGCTGTCTATCCCTCAAAAGAAATCTTGCCTGCCCTCCCTCACTCTTCCTGTATAGGCACACAGCAGCATGCTCCCAGCCCTCTCTCTCAGAGCTTTAAATCCCATGGCTGGAAGTCATCAGCCCCAGTCATTGTGCTGTCCAGCTGAGCTCCTTTCCCAAACACAGCCAGCTGCTCCCTAGCACAGCAGCTGTTACAAGAAGCAGGCCACCTAGTACAAACATACAACTCTTAACATTCTCCCATAATCTGCTGGGAAGAAATCAGAGCAACTCATCTTACTGCAGCACAAATATTGTGGGATGTGCCTCCCCATATAGCAATACAAAGGAAAGTGTAGCACATGAGCTGTGCTGCTGCAGCACTTTACTAAGATGCTTGCTCAAGGAAGGAAGAGCTTCTCCTGCCCACATAGTTAATCCACCACCCCAAGAGGCAGTAGTTATATTGATAGCTCTCCTGACAATAGTACTGTCTATATGGGGAAATTAGGTCAGTATAATCACACCATTCAGAGGTGTGGATTTTTCACACCCCTTAGTGATGCAATTATACTGATAAAGGTCCATAGTGTACATCTGGCAAGTAGTTTTAGGCATGGCTTAGCAGTGCAGCTCCTCACACCAGTTAACTCTGTTCTGAACACAAATCCTGAAAGATAATGGCAAACCTCAAACTAGCAAAGTCTTAATACCCATAATGCAGCAAGTTTTACCAGCAAACATGCCTTCAAGTTTCTACTACAAACCAGTCAGCTTTAGGATCTGGCATAACAATATGCCAATGGTGCAAAATGGATTCTTGCTTTGCATTCAAAAACCCTGATTACTGGCAGTGAACAGCAAAGAAATCCTGATATTTTTGTCTGTCTTCTCCAACATTCATTCTGCAATGAAAAGTGCAGAGTGCAATCTATAGACCACATAGAAACAATCAAGATCTGACTCTGTTCCTATGCTAAGGCTACATTTTTGTTTCTAAATTACTATGAATGTTTATTATACTGCATACTTCAGTAGACCAAATCTTCTAATCCAGACCTTCATTAGAAGTTTTAAACACAGAATTTTTCCCAAACTGACAAACCTCCAGGTTTGTTTGTGCCCAAGACAGCAATCTTTAGTTAAGATTCCCCCATCTTCAAAATATCACTGTAGTTGAAGACTAGCCTCAAAGCCTTACTAAAACAGACAATTCTGTACATACAGAATGGGAAAGATCCTTTCTTAAAGTTCTAAATTTGAAACCAATATGTATAATGAACCACTTACTTACCTCCACAGTGATGACTAGTTTAGTTAGTCCATAAAAACGGCTCACCGCGTTGGGGGGGGGGGGGGGAAGGAGAAATCAATCTCCACCCATACCTCAAGCGAAATGAGCACTGAACACTACATTTTGATTTTTAAGTTCTGGAAGTACTTAAATAAACAGAACATATTTGAAAGTTATCACATGAAACATGAGATTCTAACTGCAATGAAGAAAGCTAACAAGATAAGAAAGGAGTGATGACATCAAGGTTCATTTGTTATGTCTATTAAAAGACAATCAGATATTTAAATAACTTCACAGAAGCTGGAAGAGAATGCATGGAGTCTCTAGCTCCAGAGGGGTAGACTTGTTAGTCTGTACCTATCAAAAACAAACTAAGTCCTGTGGCACCTTAAAGGCTAACATTTCTTCAGGCATTGGGTCACTGGTGATTGAGAGGAGCACTGCTAGTGATTAGTCAACTGTAACTGACTTATTGAGGAGTCAAAGCCACTGTTCGAATTTTGTTTGCTGGGATCCAGAAGCTTGCAGAACATGTGCAATAATGTGGTCCTATGAA
Organism: Podocnemis expansa; assembly: GCA_007922195.1. NCBI lineage: Eukaryota > Metazoa > Chordata > Testudines > Podocnemididae > Podocnemis > Podocnemis expansa. Next base: position 31,064,378 of record ML682007.1, on the reverse strand, counting down.
GCAACAGATTCTAAGTCTAAGATTGAAATACAAGTTAACACCTACTAAATTCAATGCTAATTTCTATAAATGTGAAAGTTGACGATTTATGCAGTAAACGGGTGATGAGAATTAATGACAACTAAACATCAGTTCATGTTATTTGACTCACATGCTTAATATAATAGGAAACAACTAAACGGATCAGAGAAAAATGTTAAATAGCAAGACAAAAGGATTCATGGTCATTTTCAGAAAACTGTTTCTCCACATACCCCAATCCTTGCAAGATCAAGTACACTACTGAATGAAAGCACCTGTGGAAGCAAAAAAGCAGAACTTTAGCAACGTTCCTATAACTGAGGTATTTTCTATGCCAGGGCTGTCAAACTCATTCGCTGCAGTGGCCCAGTTTTAACTAAAATGTTGTAAGACCTCACACTGTTGTAGCTTTGCAGAGCGCTGTGTACGAGACATGATACTCTCTCTGTCACGGAAAGTGTGGTCCTGTGGAGAGCAGTCACAAGACAGATGGAAGAGGTTCATTGGCCACATGTCTGACACTGCTGTTCAATGCTATTGTCATAATAAAAAAAGCTGCAGTGATTTAAGACCCTGTTCCAGGCCTTCAGCAGCTTTCTATTGTAAACTTTATTCAGAAGCAGCCTGTTCATCTCACCCCAAAAGTGGCAAAATTTAGTGATCAAGCCCTAAAAATGAAAGACACGAACTTAAGTTAACATCTCCTGCATTAACGATACCACTTCAGTGAAACAAACTGAAGCCATCTGACCATGACTATTCTCCCCAAGATAGCTTTAAACTCACAGGCCTGTTACTAGTCCTTTGCTTGCAACATCTAGAACAAACACTAGTATGACACAAGCGACTGGGTGAACATAAGACATGACCCATTGTAGGCTGCAAGTATCCCTAGCATGGGATGGGGAGGAGGAAAGAGGAGTGCCAAATCTGTAGCATTGATTCTATGTCTGAAGAGGAAAAACCACAAAATGTTGCAGATGAGTTGCTCAAGGATCGGGGGGGGGGGGGCCGGACAGACATTTGTTCTCACAATGATAAAAACAGTGAAAGGGACTTCTGAGGTGCAATCACCTTGAACTTTTGATTTTAGAGCACTGTTGGGAGAAAAGTCACTAATACCCAACAATCCCAGAGAATTTTTAAACTTCACAAGGTGCATTTTCCCACCCCAAAAGCTTCATTTTTTTTTCCTCTTGTTTTTGTTGATGGTTTGGGGGTGGGGGGCATCATCTCTCCCCCCCTCCCCCATCCGCAAATGAATTTTCAAACTCTATATTTTAATCCAATCACCATTTAGAGTAGATGTCAACTTCTTTGACTGAGGAGGATTGGGCAAAACAGAACACATTTTATATGAAGTCTATGTATGCAGTGAATTTGCAAAGCAACTACAGGTGGTTTCAGAGAAATTTGATCACAAGGCCAATTACAGAACTGCAGACCAGTTGAAGTCTATCTGAACTAAAGAACTCGAACTACACAAAGACAAAATAACCAAAATGAAAGTATGGTTATGATAAGAGGCTGTCCTTTCTGAAAATCTGCAATCCTGTTCAGCATCAACAACTTGATCTGAGGTACAGTGAAATCAATAAAAAAAATCTCCCACTGACTTCAACCAGATTTTCTAGTAGACCCCAGTTGAGCAAGTTTTTAAGAAAATTCTGCTTAGTTTGATCAGATCTTACAGATTAGATGCAGGATGAGCAAACTGATATCAAAATGTACTAGGTCTAGGTTGGATATTGGGGGGGAAAAAACCCTTTTCAGCAGGCAACTGGTGAAGCACTGGAATAGGTTATTTAGCAAGGCAGTGCAATCTTCATCCTTAGAAGTTTAAGGTGCAACTTCACAAAGTCCTGGCTGGAATGATTTAGTTGGGGTTAGTCCTGCTTTGAACAGGGGAGGAGTGGACTAGATGACTAGCACCCTGCAAATCCACAGACCATTTCTTGAAGATGCAGGTGGCATACAGAGCCACATATATTTTCACAGAGGTCTCCATAGATGACCTCCTGAGGTCCCTTCCAAACCTAATCTGTGGTTTCATCTGCCACCATGCTCACCATTCAATAATTTATAAATCCCTCTAAAGAGCTTCAGTACCACACTCTTCAACGCTTTCTGGATTATTAATAAATACATTAGAGAGCCCTATTGTGGAACCCTGTGGCAGCCAAATTCAAGGTACTGGATGATATACGATGTTCAGTCTTCTCACCTGGTATACAATATCAACAGCCATTGGGACCACATTTAACCTTTTGCTTCTCTCCCATTGTCACATTGATTTATAATACTTTCCTCGCCCATGAGTGCTTAGTTTTAGCAATCCTTTGTAAAAAGCCTTGTCAAAAAGTCCTTTAAAGATTTAAAATTAGATCAACTCTTTCCTTTACCCACTACTTTTATCAGAGTTCTTTGAACACATCAATAGATTACTGATGCAATTTCAATTAGACAGACCATGCTTGTTAGACTCTACCCAATCTTCCAGCTGTTTAGTGTATTTTTTAAACATTATTTCAATCAGTTTACCAGATATGGTTACTGGTCTGTAGTCCCCTGAATTACCACAAGGGCCTTTTAAAATATACCATATATATTTGTGTATAAGCCAGGACTGTTGTGCCTGAAAATTGCCTTTAAAACAGTCACTCAGCTTATACACAGGTCAATACAGCAGAAAGCAGCTCCAGCTCAGGAGTTTTAAGTCTCTGGCCCAGCGCATGCACTGAGCTTGCTCAGGGCTGGAGCAGCCATGCTGGGGAGTCAGCCCTGGCTGGTGTTAGAGTGAAGAGCAGGACCCCAGCGGCAGGTAAGAGGTCCCGGGGGGGGTCAGCCCAGGGATTTGGAGGGGGTCAAGGACAGTGGGGGAAGCAGCAGCCGTTCCTGGTGGTTGGGGGGTTTCAAGACAGCAAAGAAAGCGACAGCTGTTCCCATGGGTTGGGGACAGTGGAAAAAGCAGCAGGGGGCTTAGGGAGGGTGTTGGGGATGGCAGGGAAAGCAGCAGCAGGGCCTGGGGGCTAAGGGGGTGTCAGGGAAAGACAGAAGCAGAGGATGGGGGAGCTAGGGGCTTGAGACCACAGGTGGACCTTGGCTTATATGCGGGTCACCCATTTTTGGGGGTCAGAACTGGGGGGTCAGCTTGTGCATGGATCAGCTTATACATGAGCATATATAGTAGGTACACTTGCTATCCTCCAGTCTTCTGACGTAGAAGGCATTTTTAAGGAGACTATTTTGCTGAACAATTTTTTATGAATAGTTTTGAGGTGTTCAAAGCCGACCATTACTGCTAAGAACTTTTGTTTACTGAAAACCAGTTTTTTAAACAAGCATTATATGGGTGAAGGTGTTTGTTTTTGGTCTTTGTTTTGTTTGTGTTTTTCAGAGAAAAAGGCAGGTGATTCTTGTTAAACATTTATGTAGTTTTTTTTTCAAAAAAGACTTTTTTAAAATAAAGTTTGTTCTAACAGATAATCAGAACATTATTTACATTACACTAGCACCTGGGAATCAGACAAATCAGGGGCTATTGTACCACACATTGTACACACACAGTAAGCAATAATAGGAATGACATAACCAAGCCTTTGGTCTTTATCTTTGCACCCACATTTTGAATGGGCTTGTGGGGAGCAAGTTTGCAAGCATAAGTGGCAGACAAAGACTAACAGTAATCTAGTAACAGACAAGGATTTTGGCAGCATATGCAAGACAAGTAGATCACGGGAGTAAATGACATGAGGCTACTGACTAGAAATAGACGTGTTTAGAGGGATCAGCCAGCAGGTTTGTAGATACTACATAAGTAGCTTTGGGAGACAGATACATCCTGTAGGATAAGTTCCAAAGGGGTAGCCATATTAGTTTAGTTCAGCAAAAACAACAAGGAGTCTTGTGGCACTTTTTGAAGACTAACAAATTTACCACGTGGGAGAAAAATCCTGATTCATCATCTGACAAAAGTGGGATTTTCCTCTCATGAAATCTCATGTGATAAATTGTTGTGTCTTTAAATAAATTTGTTAGTCTTTTTTTGATCTTGTAGGAGGTTACCCATACACTATGCCCAATCAGAACTTATTCTGTAAGTTTAATATACTAATATTAAAACTATTGGAGTTTCCATGTGCTCACTGCTGCTGAAGATCAGAGCTAGACTACATAAAACCGCCTTAAAAACAAAAACAAAACAAGTCCTATGGCACTTAAGGACTAATGCATTTATTTTTTGCATGAGCTTTCATGGGAGAAAACCCCAAAGCATCTGACGAAGTGGGATTTTCTCCCATGAAAGCTCATGCAAAAAATAAATGCATTAGTCTTTAAGTGCCACTGGACTCCTTGTTTGTTTTACTGAAAGACTACCCCTTTGGATCTTAAAAATAAAGCTGTTTATGTCTAAAATGAAAGCCAATCCAGTAATATAGTAGTTCTACTTGAATGAAGAAAGTGAGTTTGAGACTCTTGTTACATACACTTGCTCTCACTCCTTACTATGAACAGACTAAACACCTCAAAGTTTAAGACAACAGAGCAATATATCGCTACTGGCACAAGGCCTAAATGATGATTAAACTACTACATTAATAGGAGCACTGTACTGGTCTAGCAGACGACAGATCTAACATTACTCATTCCATCCACACATCCTCAGCTACAAAAAACGCCACTAGACAAGAGTCTTCCACAGATACTGAAGAGAATGCCAACACCTTCCCTTTAAAACAGTTGCCCTTCAGATGCATATAGTGCCAAGTTCAGCCCTCAAATTAGCTGGAAGAGCTTCCACCAAGGCTAGGGTTACCAGATACCAAAATATGAAAAGGAGGACATCAGAGGATACATGGAGAAAACATAGTATTAATGTAACACTTCCCCCTAAAAACATGGTGTTTCAGGACACTCCAGCATACTTTAATCCCTATAAGTAAAAAGCCAGACAAAAATCATGTATTTTTAAAATGCCCGCCAAATGGAGAACATGTCCTCCTTCTGCCTGACATCTGGTAACCCTAATCAAGGGGAGCATGGACCAAACACTGATGTTACATAAGATGGATGCAGCTTACTGGATCAATTGTGGCCCCACCAGGGAAGGAAAGAAAAAAAAAAAATCAGGGATTACTTATATATCAACAGATTTACTTTCCTTCATGTGGAAAGTCTAAAGAAACAGGGCCAGCTTACCAACACACCTGAAGTTACACTTGTTTGAAAACTTTCTCGCTGCTAATGCAACACCTGAGCACCAGAGTGACTGAAGGAGTAAGGAGAGTCTCTTCGGTTTCCTCCTCTCGGGCCCGGACAGCCCCTCACAGGGGTCAGCCTGCCCCGCGGGGCTGGTTTTGGGGCTCGCGGGGGCGGGGAGAGGGCGGAGCTGGGGAACAAAGCGCAGACGGGGGGGGAGGGGAGGTTTATCGCGGGCAGCCCGAGGGGAGCCGAGCCCCGCCCCGCCCCCACAGAGCCACGCCAGCGCGCGCCGAGACCCCTGGGGCTCGCGCCGTGTCCGGGGCGACGGCCCGCTCCATTGGGCCCCTGGCGTGGGGGGGGGGGAGAAACGGCCCCGCGAGCCGGGCGGGGCGGCCCACGACGGGCCCAACCGAGCACTGCGGCCGGCGCGCGAGCAGGGGAGGCCGCCGGACGGCCGGGAGGAAAAGTTTCCAAGGCGGCGGGAGGAAAGAGGGTCCCGGGCCGAAGTTACCTGCGAGTCGCGGGCGGGGGCAGGCGCCGCTGAATCCTGGGCCCGGAGCCGCCTCAGCCGCTTTGTCTGTGCGCCGCGCCCGTCCCGGCTGAGCGCAGGAAATGGGATCTTCCGGGCACCTCCCCCTGCGGCCTGGCCGGCTCTTCCGGGAACTTCCCCCTGCGGCCCCGCCGGCTCTTCCCGGCACCGCCCGCCCCGCGCAGGTGAGAGGAGCTGGGAGCGGGCCCAGCGGCGGGCGGAGTGGCCGCTGCGGGAACAGCCCGGCGTGGGGGGGGGGTGAGTCAGAGTTTCAGGTGAGGCGCCTGGGCCTCTTGGGCCAGCAGCAGGCCAGAGCCCTGGCTGGGCGGGGTTACCAGATGTCAGGCAAAGGGAGGACAAGTCCTCCTTTCTGCCTTCACATCCTCCAGCCGGCAGGCATTTTAAAATATGTGATTTCATCTGACTTTTTACTTACAGGGGTTAAAGTATGCTGGAACACCCTATTTTTCAGGGGAAGCACTCCAGCTCCCCTAAAAACAGAAGACTATTACATTAATACTACATTTTCTCCACGTGGCCTCCAATGTCCTCCTTTTTGTACTTCCTTGTCCTCCTTTCCGGGCTTTGGTAGCTGGTAACCCTACGGCTGGGGGAGTCGGACAGAGAGGACAGTCGGCAAGCGTCCATAAATTTACAGCCAGTCAGGAAAAAAAATGGACACATTCAATACTGTCCATACAGCAATAAACGAATGAAAACATGTAAAATTGGGTAGAAATAAAAACATTGTATTTTGACTTTCACGGTGGTCATTCAGCATTACTTCTTGTATCATAAAACTACACGGATCATGACTTATTTATTTCCATTGTTGCACATGCCCAAAGAACTTGATTGATCAGTTAACTGCTGCTGAAACACTGGTATAATTCCAAATTCCTGTGCACAGAATAGGGCTGGGGTCTCAAACTCAAATCACCACACAGGCTGCATGAGGACTAGTATGCTAGCCCAAGGGCTGCACCAGTGAAACCTTTTCATACAACAATATTGTAAATATCAACTACAGTGTTGTTGCGGGCTGCAGGAAATAGCTTTAGGGGCCACATGCAGCCCACAGGCTGTGTGTTTGAGACCCCTGGAATAGGGGAAGAGAGAGTACACATTTTGGTGATGATCTGTTTGTGGTATTTTTAGTCATGTCAACAAAAAGTTTACAATATCAGTTTAAAACAATACAATTAAACTCTTCATGGCAGTGAAAACTAAAATGCAAGGTTGGCAACACTGGGGGAGGCGTGGGGGGTCTTATGGGTGAGATAGGAGTGGGGTGTTAGGTGGGGAGACTGGGAAGCAGAGGGTGCTGGGTGGCAGGGTGCGATGAAGAAGCAGGGGCCTTGGCCCTGGGGTATAGGGGTGCTAGCAACATCTACCCAAGGAGGAGCATCATGGTGTCTGGCTGGAGCAGCATGGGACAAAGGAGGTGGAATGAGGCTGCAGGGAGACAGGACCCGAACTGAAGACTCAATGTTCAGGTCGGGATGTCAAAGCCCAAGGCATTCAGGGCAGGCATTGGATCTGGGATTTTGTTCAGCCCTTCACAGGATGATGCATAATCCTGTATTTGGGATCTAATCTGTGTTCAGATTTTGGCCTCTCCTTCACAGAAGCACCTTGGATCTGGAGTATCAGTTTAGTTCAGGGGTCTCAAACTCAAATCACCACGAGGGCTGCAGGGGAACTAGTACGTTAGCCTGAGGGCCACATCACTGAAACCTTTTCATACAACAATATTGCAACTGTCGGTAACAAGAGTGTCATTGCGGGCCACGGGAAATAGTGTTAGGGGCCACAGGCTGCATGTTTGAGACCTCTGCTTTACTCCATTCCAGAGCAATGCAAGGAAGGAGAAATTGAAATCTGGATTCAGTCCAGATTCCAATCCACTGTCTAAAGTTCGGAGTGTTTGGTTCCTGCCCAAAACCCACCACCCCAGTGCTACTGCCATAATATAAGAAGGTCCTCTTCTGGATCAGTAACTGGTTAAAAAATAAGAAACAAAGGGCAGGAATAAATGGTCAGTTTTCAGAATGGACAGAGCTAAACAGTGTTCCCCAAAGATCTGTACTAGGACCAGTACTGTTCAATGTATTCATAAATGACCTGAAAAAACAGGTAATCAGTGAAGTGACAAAATTTGCAGATGATAAAAAACTACTCAAGATGGTTAAGTCCAGAGCAGACTGCAAAAAGTTACAAAGGGATCTCAGAAAACTGGGTGACTGGGCAACACCATGGCAGCTGAAATTCAGTGATGATAAGTAAAGTTATGCACACTGGAAAACCTAATTCTAACTATATATATAACATTATGGGGATTAAATTACTGTTACCACTCAAGAAAGAGATCTTGGAGTCATTGTGGATATTTTCAGAGAACTGGCCACTCAGTGTGAAGCATCAATTTAAAAACCTAACAATGTTGGGAATCATTAAGAAAAGGATAGATAATAAGACAGAAGATATCATATTGTTTCTATATAAATCATCCATACCGTGGACATACCTGATCACCCCATCACAAAGGAGATACACTGGAATTGTAAAAGGTACAGAAAAGGGCCACAAACATGAGAAGGGGATGGAACATCTTCCATATGAGGTGAGATTATAAAATGGGGACTTTTCAGCTTGAAAGAGATGAGTAAGGGAGGATATGATAGAGGTCTATACATTCATAACTGCTATGGAGAAAGTAAGTAAGGAGCTGTTATTTACTCCCCATAATACAAGAACTAGGAGTCACCAGATGAAACTAATAGCATGTTTAAGATGAACAAAAGGAAGTATTTCATCACAGAAATAAATCAACCTGTGGAACTCTTTGCCAGAGAATGTTGTGAAGACCAAGACTATAAAAGGGTTTAAAAAGAACTACTGTAAGTTCATGGAGGATAAGTGTATCAATGACTATTAGCAAAGGATGCAAAACCATACTGTAAAGTGTCACTAGCCTCTTTGCCAGAAGCGGGAAATGAGTGACAGAGGATGGATCACTTGATAATGAACTATTCTGCTCATTCCCTCTGAAGCACCTGTCATTGGCCACTGTCAGAAGACAGGAAACTGGGCTAGAGGAGCCATTGGTCTGACCTTGTATGTCTCTTCTTATGTAGTACAGTGAAGGGCTTTGCTTAGATAAATAAATTTATACATACACCTTGCATGCCTCAAACACCTTCACTAAACGAGGATCACTGGAGATTAGTCAAACCCAGATACATTCCACTACCGAACTATCTGGTCATGCTTTTGTTCATTCTTTGCATCTTCATATGGACCAAGAAAACTCAAGGCTCCCTTTCATTTTCTCAGCAAAAGCATGTATAACAGAATGATCTGTTTCAAAAGGAACCACCTAAACCTCTCTTCCTGTTTTGGTTGCTGTGGTTTCACACCACTCTTCCTGGAGTTCTGCATTTATATAAAGCCAAACTCAGTCAAAATCATCCTTAGTGTACCTGTTTTCACAACAGTTCAGGATAAAAGGGTGCATTTCTCTTATGTGATCTGGTTTCAGAGGTTTTTGGTTCAGGTTCACCTCTACTTGTGAGTGAACCTGATTCCAGTTTCTAGAAAACTTGAACCAATTTAACATTTCACATCAAATACATAGGAAACTTGCCTTTCTGCCCAGTGCTGATATGAAAGCAGGTACTGTATGACTAGTTTTGGCTTTCTTTAAGTGTAAAACCGCAGAGAAAGGGATATGAAACCACAGAAACCAAACCAGAAAAGAGGTTTGGTGTACTTCATAGATGTAGAACGTCTTCAGAATGCTTCAGACCAACCTGGGATCACAGTAGTGTTCAAAATCCACATTGGGACTTTTGGATTTGGGTATTTCCCCACTTAAATGGTTTCTGACCTTTAGCAAATCTTTTGACAAACATGGCCAGAGTTTTAAACTTGTCATAAAGCCTGATAACAAGCATAATTTGTGTTTCAAGTTCCATAACAAAAGTTTGTTATGTCCTTAGTTCTTATGGTCTAGGATAAAGCAGAAAGTAGTAAGTGGTGGCCACACACACACACACACACACACACACACACACACACACAC
>ML682007.1:31002245-31054532 GCA_007922195.1 Podocnemis expansa | reverse complement strand
CACACACACACACACACACACACACACACACACACACACACGAGTTTGACATTTGCTTTTTAAATCACAGTGAAAAGATATATATATATTTAAAAAGCAAATGTCAAACTCTTTTAGTCTTCTGTTTTGTTAATTGCTTTTTTCCTTTAAAAATCTAAATGTTATATGTTAATATTTTATAGCATTGCTTTTTTTTTAAAGTTGCTGTTTTTATGCAAATATCTTAAATATGGAAAATACTTGAAATCTGTCTCATGAAAGTGCTGTCAAGCTGCAATAATGCAAACAAAGATTTCAGAAAATGATGCATTCTGTTCTAAAAGTTCCACTGAATCACACAGAGCAAGAGCTGTCATCAGAAAAGACTTAAAAACTGACTTAAACTACTTGAGGTAGTGTTGGCAGGTTTGCATCTGAGAAGAGTTATCTTTCAATAGCCTTTTTTCCAGAGTTTTTCAGGAAGTATCAATGAGTCTGCTGGGTGGGAAATTGGCCCTTTCTATGCCATATTCAATTGTTTCTATATTATTTTTGTAGAGCACTTTTAGATGGCTTTTTATATGAATTTTTTCTATACAAATTATGATTGCATTGTAATAGTGATTGAATTAAATTAATGTTTCATATCTCAAACATGTCAGTGACTGAGTCATCTGAATCTACTGGCCGTTTCTATTGTCTAACTGATGTCTATCAAAATAACAGAGACATGTGTCAAGAAGAGCATTTATACGTGCCCTGTGTGATTAAGCTTGGGGGCCACAAAGCATTTCTTGCCCTTATCCATGGAAGCCACGCTGTGTGGCTGGGAACCATCACTTATGCGTGCTCTACAAGGACGAAGGTAGATGTTCCCTTAGATCATGGGCCTTCTGATATTAATGAGTCTGTGGCCCTGGAACTGACAATACGCCAGGCATTGATTACAATTTTTTCTCCCTTTCATGAGTTTGACCCAGAAAGGGAAGCATTTAGTTCCAGGACGGAGAGTGGAGCACAATACCATTGGTTTAGAGTTTGCAAAGAAAATAGATTCCATGTACCAAGGGACCAATCCTGTTGCTATTTAAGTTACTTTAATTTTTCTATTGAAGTCAGCGAGAAGAAAATCAGGTCCTAAATCCATAAGTATAGCCTTGGATTAACACAGCATGAATTGTTCACTGTCGGTTCTCTTAACATACAGGCTCTTTAACAGACAAATTTTAAGGGCTTTGGGTATTCAGCTTTCATAAAAACCATTAATATTTTCAATGTCATCTGCACAAGGGAATCCAGTCATTTATTTTTGATCTGGAACATATTCTCAATAAAATTCAGTCCACTCTTCAATAGCTTTCTTTCTTTCATCAGTTCTTTTAATACAATGTCTCACCTTCCTGCAGTGGCTTCTGCATTCAGCACTTATCTCCCATGCTTTGGGACAAAATGCTGCATAGAAATCAGCACAACATTTGTAGGCAACAATCCCGTTTTCCCTGACTAAAGGTAGAAGATTAAGTGGCAATTCTGTTGGTTCATGTATCACAAATATAAAGATACAACAATCAAAGCAAAAGATAAAGAAATAGTCACTTGAGGGACTAGATTGGAGTTTGTCTCTTGATTAATAGTCCTCTCTGGATTATGATAAAGGGAACACTATCAATCTGAACAAAGCAGAAGGTGTTGATCAAAGAAAAGGCCCCTAATAGCAGAAACTCCCAGAAGAGAAATTAAGAGTGAAGTAACATGAACAACTTGAAATCCACTCAAGTTTCTTAAAAATACAACTAATTAAAAGTTGTCTTAACATGGTATACTTGCCCCTGAGTGTTTACTACCAAGGCTTGTGGTTTTCTACAAACCTTTTCCTTTTTCTTCGCTCTTCTTTTTGCTATGTGAAAAATATGCAGAAACAAAGGGTAGTCAATTATTACATAATGGAAATTAAATTGACCATACACAAAGTGAAGTCAAAAGCAGAAACAAATAAAAATCCTTTCATCCTCCAGCCTCTTTTAGTTACAGTAATTGTAGGTGTTACAACAGTAAGAAAATATTTCTAGACCAAAGTGGATTTTTAACTTATTTTACAGTAGAATCCCAAATGTGCTGGGCATTTGACTGACATCTTTACCCTGAAGAATTTACAATCAAAAAATAAAAGAGAATGTGAGAAGAAAGGCATAAAACATACTATTAAAGTGGTCAGAGCATGGTAAACACCCACTGGTTGAATTTATTAAACATATATTTGATCTTTAATGTATAGCAACATGTTTTCATTTCATAGTTTGCTGAAGGAACTCAGTGTTGAAGTACGGGAGAGGGATGGTGGGAAATGCTGGGTAGAAAGAGGGAAATGAGAAAAGGAAGAAGGAATCAGAGAGGGATGTAGAAAGGAGAGAGAGAAGGAAAGAATGAGGAAGAGAAGCATAATAGGCAATATGAAGTGGGGTTGGGCAGTTGCTGAGTTACACCAATATGAGAGGTGTAGGATGGAAATCAGCTAATGGCAAGACAGCACACTCGGAGTGTGTGTGTTGGGGGGGGGGGTGCGTGGAATCCAGAATCCCAGTTTCAGAAGTGAGTAAGTGATGATGGCAAGAAGCAATTCCCTGATCATGCTTTTGTTCTGCACAGCCTTGTCCTGCCGCACCATGTTAGGGCTCCTCTAATGTATCATGGGCTGCTGTAATTGCAATGGGACAATACATACAGCCAAGGAGTTGCATCACATACTACTCCTATCCTTTCTTTGCCCAAGTTCCCTTTTCCCTGCTATGCCAACAGGCAGTGTGGCAAATTGCATAGGAATCTCTGGGCTGGGGGTGTTTACTGTTAGGAAAAGGGATTACACTAGAATAGAATGATCCTCCAAAGGCATCTTAGATGGTTTTAGGGCCTGATGATGCCAGCACTGTGGTACAAAGTGGCCACATTTGGTCCATGCTGTGCATGCTCATAGTATGGAACCAGTGCCTGAGCCTCTCACAAGCATCAGTGAATTTACCTTCAAAACACCCCTGCGAGGTAGAGAAGTATGAACATTCCCATTTTGCAGAGAGACGGAAGTGACATATATAGAGATGTACATAACTGCCTATGCTTAAAAAGGGAGTCTCTCTGTGACAGAGCTTGGATGTAGTGGGGCAGTTTCCCCACTCTCATGGAGAAAAGGTTAAAAGCCCTGTGTACGGATCGGCCAACCAGTGCAGGCAGCTAAGGAGGCAATCAAAGCCCAGGAGCCTGTCTTTAAGAAGGCTACAGCCCCAGTTCTGGGCAGTTATCCTCTGGGTTGTGGGGCAGATGGATGTTTGGGCTCGCTGCAGGGGGCAGAACGAGGGACAGCTCTGTGGAGACTACCATGACTTGGTTGGAGCCCACACCCTGATAAAAGGGTGAGAGGCAGGTGGAGGTGGGGTGGATGTGGCCCGGGGATCTGCTGAACTGTGTACTGTACTGGTTTTGGAGTTGAGACAGTACCAAGTTGTAGGGCATAGGGTCCCTGGGCTGGGGCATGGAGAAGCTGACTGGCCTGTGCCCTTCCTGCCTCCCCCAGACCACCAATGGGCAGTGATTGGACTAGTGTTGGTCACTGATGCTAAGTGGGTCAACCTGGACTAGGCCCACACCCAGAAGTAGGAACTGAGAAAAGGACTTGGGCTGAGGCACAGCAGAGACAGAGAAAGAGAGAGATGGAGCCCAGGAAGCCGCTATAAAAGGGTGCTGCTTGTGCTATTCCCCTGAACATCACCGAGAGGTACCCATCTGGTGGGTCGCATATTGGCAACTATCTACATAGACAGACAATGCAGAGTTCCTGAATCTCAAGCCAATGCCTCAGTCACAAGAATATTCTTCCTTTCAATGATACTTTCTGATCCAAAACCTAAAAAGGCCTGGTTAGCAGCCTGCCATCACTCTAAAGCCTCAAAGGAAGACAGCTTACTAGAAGTAAGCCACAGTGCAAACTCAAAGAAACAGCTGAACACTGACCTAAACAGACTGCATCCTCCTCAGCTGTTGAACACTCCCAGAGGGAAAAAGTAACACAGAGGCCCAGGCATGATCTATAATGCTAATTCAACAGCAAGCACAGGAGCTAATAGTATCTACCTCCGCTTTCTTCAGCACATTCATCCAGAAGGAAACAGGCAAAAATCAAACAAGGACAAATTACCATGCCATCCCAAAGGGCACAGGGTGAGCCTTAATGCTGCTTTATCCACTATTGAAGAGTGTAGCTGGATCAGTTAGCATTCACCTCAGGTTCACACAGCTTTACTATAATGAATCATCATAGCCACAGAGAAAGGAACATTTTAAAAACTACCTGAGGCAATGCATAGCAAAAGCCTAAGAGTATTACTGTATGAGTTGCTGGCCTCCATATGCTGTAGACCTTTTAATTAATAAGTTTCTCCATTTCTCCAGTGCCTTCTATCTGGAAAGATTCAAAGAGCTTTGTGGCCTAGGGGCATGCAGAGCTATTGAAGTGAAGCCACCAGGTTTAGGACACAGCAGTCAATTGTAAAAAGAAGAAATTTTGGCTAAGGATACAAAGAAAACCTCTACCTTATACATCGAGTACCATGGGAACTTGGGATATTTAATGTCCACGCAGAGCAGGCAGGATGATTTTGGTTTTCAAGGTGTCATCTAAAGAATAAACTTCATTGCACAGGGTTTTTCGTCTACTTCAGAATGAGTCAATACAACAATACAAACACTGATAGGATGTGAACTTGAGATACCAGGGGATGTAATGGAATCCCAAACCAATGCCATACAAATGATTCATCACCTCATGAAATCTTGTCTTCTTCCTAAAATATGACCAATGGCCAGCTACTAGTTGCCAGGATGCAGAAATCAACGGAAGAAATAGCATCCACCTGGGATCCATGTACCCTACATCCTTTGATTTAAAGTGCTCAACTCCAAGTTTGTTTACATTCCCTAGCATGTTCCGTGGAACTCCATCAATAGAGTTGCACAGGAGCTGGCTTGAAGCTAGCCCAGAGAATTCAATGAAGCAATGAAGAACCATATGTGGAAATCGACATTCTTTCTCAACATGCCATGTCAAAGTGATTTGTCAAGAGAGTTAGGATAAGTACTAAAATCAACATGAATCCCTTCACTCCTACATTAAAAGGTTAAATCCCTAAGATAGTCAGATCGTTCTGTTCTGCCTGTTGATCATCTGTAACGTCAGGGGTATGGGTCTGCAAATGAGTTTGATCTGATACAGCATTAAACTGAAGGGAACAGAAATGTATATCAGTTTCAGATTTAGTCCCTCATTAAACCCTTCGCTGGAAATGCTCAAAAAACATGGATGCAAAGAGGCTTTGGAGGAACATCAAGATTCTCTTGTTTTCTGTGCAAATCCAGCCCCTTTTCTTCTGCCACTTCATAGAGATAAATTTTGCCATTTCTAGTTGTAAATTTTCATTGCTTCCCTAGGAGAAATTTCAAGCAAATCAGACTAGTGTTCTCTGTCTCCTACTGATTTCTGTCTCTCAGTTTGCTTGAATTCAATTCTAACCTTCTCTTTTCTAACACACACCTTGCTGCTATATCACCTATTGCAGAAGATGAATGACATGCGTCTATAATACAAATATAGATGCATCTTGTTCACTGTGAGGCAGATTAGTGTCCAGGCTAAGTAGCTCAGTTGGGTTCTGGGGAAATGTTGAACTAAGGGAAGGAGTTCTATCCACTGAGGCTTCAGAACAATGTAGCTGCAAAACCTTAACATGTCCCCTCTGTGGGAGGAGGTCAGGAGGATACACACAGTAGATCCTCTCAGCCCACTACATCCCAAATGATCCAAAAATGCAGGACTTATAGGGAGCTTCTAAAGAGCTGAGTGTATATACTTGCCCTCCTCCACCCTCACCTAATCTTCGCTCTCTTTGCACTTTTTCAGGAGCTTGATGTAGCTTGAAAGCTTGTTTCTTAATGCTAGGGCTCCTCTGTTCTGTCTCTCTCAGTTTTCAAACACGAATCCCATTTAGGAAGCAGCAGACCAGAGTCCAAAGTGCAGGGAAGGTAATGATTTTATTTGGGCTAAACAAGCAAGCATAAATCCATAACTCTTCACATCAGTAGAACTTCCTTTCCCATAACCAAAACTCTCTACACCAGTGGTTCCCAACCTTTTCAATGCCAGGGACCTCTTTTGAACATGCAAAAACTTTCCGCCCCTCCACCACAGTTGGAATAAAGTGGTGCCACCACTGTCAGAATCAGAATTTGGCCTCCACTGCTCCGGCAGCACCATCAGGACCAGCTGGCGAGCAGAACCGCTGCAGCTATGGCCCGTTCCTCCAACCCATGCCCCTGCTGGGGAGTGGAGCTGCTGCAGCCATGGTCCCCTGCCCCTGCCACCCCCCCCAAATTTTCCCTGCCCGCTGGCCCATTCTCTGACATCCCTCTGCTGGTTCCCCATCCCCGATCCTCCAAGGCCCCTTTCCTCCCTCCTTACCTGGCTGCCGTAGCTGCTGCACCAGGCCACCCAGCAGGCTGCTCTCCTTGAGCATGCATCTGAACATGCTCAGGGTGGGAGTTTTAAAAACTCCCAGCTGGCACAGCTCCCCGCTGACCAGAAGACTGTGCCTTCTGGCCAGGTAGGAGTTGTGGCTGCCGGCTGTGCATGGTGGGGAGTGTTGCCTATGTGGGTGAACGATGGGGGCTGCACTCCTGCACTCCCACACAGCTTACAGGGAATACTGGGAGGAGGGTGGGGAGGAGGTGTGCAGGGGAGGAGGTAGTTAGCTGGGTCTCCATGGCAACCTGAGACCCCGGCAGAGCCCAGCTTCCAGCATGTCCTCAGACCCTTTGCAGTGACTCTGTGGCCCCCCAGGGGTCTGTGGACCACGGGTTGGGAACCATTGGTCTACACTGATAGAGTGTCCTTCCCCTTTAATCACAGCTCAGAGCGCTATAGGTCGATAGAGCTCCTTTTTCACCTCCTCCTTCTTGGTAGGCATAATTATACCAGTAATGCCCACTTCTAGTACCACTCCTTCCAATTTATGGTCATATTTCATTTTGGAGGGGCTTGAGTCTGAGAGCTTTGGTACCATCTCTTTTATACCCCGTGGGAGGGGAAGGGAGTGAGTTTATATTTTGGTCAGGGTCACTTTTACGGCCCTTTAGTGTTTCTTACACTTTCTTTTACCCCCTTGCTCCTCCCAAGTGGCTGCTTGGCCTTGTTCTGGTATCTGTCTTAAAGAGGAGTCAGAACTTTCTTTCATTTGTTCATTCATATTTCAAACCCTCCACTGCACCTTGAAACATTTTGACTATATCCCTTATCTCTTTTCATCAGAATAAAATCCCCCAAACATTTGGCTGTGTGTAGATAAGAGTAATACACAATTTCTTTGTTTACATGTGTATCCCGAAAACTTTAGCTTTCAAGCAGGCAAGCAGGGCTCAAAGACAGGCACAGAATACTATCTCCAGCAGATATACAGGCCTAACTACTTATACAAACCTATATTTTGTACTGACAATCCTAACACTTTTGCCCACAGAAGCTGGTCCAATAAAAGATATTACCTCACCCACTTTGTCACTATTATTATTTTTGTTTATTATTTAAACACCAGGGAAACAGAGGTAAAAAGATTCAATGGCATACTCCAAGCCACACAGCAAATCTGTTAGAGCCACAGGTAGAATGGAGGTATTCTTGATTCCCAACCATGAGTGCCTTCCACTAGACCACAGTGCCTTACTGGATGGGTGCCTGATACTGTGGATAAAAGCTATCAGCCTCCCTCTTTATCAAACCTAGAAACCTGGGATCATGCAGCCTTTTAAGAATCAAAACTTCTTCTAACGGGTGAAACAACCTGTTGCCAAGGTGAAAAGAATTGCTACCAAAGTGTGATCAGAGAGAGAATTATCAACTTAAGTACACTCTGGAGATTTTGCTCTCAGACAAGAGAATTATCAACAAGAAATCTATCCTATAAAGTATCTGCTACTGATGGGGAAATAAAAGGAATGCAGTTGTTTTTATCAGATAGACCTAAGTTGCTCCCAATAGCTGTCAAGTTCAAATATCTTGCTGGTAATTTGTCTGAGAACATTTTCTCATTTAATGTGATTCGTCACCGTAGAGTAGAAGTTCTATTCAATGCAGAATCTAAAAGAATTCTTGCCCTCCTGTGATCTCTAGTTTCCTGAGTCAGAAACAATATTATGGGGACCCCATCATTTGATAAAACTAATAAAAATCACACTGTCTGAAAATGTTGTACTTGCTGTTGTTCCACATAACACTTCCATTTACTATGAGTGAAAACAATTAACTAATATTTCCTTCTGGTTTTCTTAAGTGTACCTATCTTGTGCATTTGGCAGCACTTTGAGTATAGTTTCTTCACCTGTGTTTATACTATGGCTTTGCATAACAATTTCCCACTTCTGCTAGTACTTGTACAGCCCTGTTGGTGAAAGCACAAGTGTAGATAAGACTCCACGGGGCTGCCAATCATTTAACATCATGTCATCCAATCCTGGGAGCATATCTGAACAATTACATAGATGTGGCTTGCTGAGTGTTTTCAGCCCAGAGTAGGAAAAGGACACCATGATGATGTTAACCAGTAGGCACAGCAGAGGCCGGGTGCCATAGCCTCATATGACAGCTGGCTTCTGAAAATCACAAAAGCTGAGAACACAGTCGGATCAAGAGCATCCACACAACTTCTATGTCCATAGCTGAAAGCAGTTTCAACTCTCTAGTGCTGTCCAATCACAGCTCAGTACTCAACATGCCTCACTCAAGGTTCCCCTGCCCACATATCTTCCAAGTCTCACAATATGATAACACTACATCTTTTGGGGAGTGTCCTATGTATGTGATGATTCTGGTGCTGAGACAGAAAAGCCTACCCTTTTCTGGTCATTGCCTGATGTTTTTAAAGAGGCAAAAGTCATTTGCAGGATCAAAACAGAGAGTGGTTTAAATGCTATCTTAGTGCACAGTTTCTGCGAAGGTGTCCTCATTAAGCTCATTAAGATTTCAGCTATTGATCCCATGATAACATGTATTGTTTGGAGATTCAATTTCCTTCTCTCAGGGGGTGTGTGCCTGGGCTCCCAACCATTCTCTTTCCTCCCAAGGATAAAACAGTATTCTCTCTTTACACTGGGCTTGTGCCCTTCATTCTGTATCTTGCACTCACTAGACATTTGGATTTGCACAAAGGAATCAGTCACAATGACAGCTTCCTGTAGAGATTTTAAAGATTTATCCCATATTGTGTCTCTGACTTCCTCAGAACTGATGCTTAGGAAATGTTCTTGAGGAAAAAGCTCAAACAATTGATCACAGTTCTTAGCCCTCTTTCCGTTTGCCCATTTTCTCATTAGGTTGCATATTTTATATGCATACTCCGTATGACTCATACCAACGCTTTGCCTGAGATTTCTAAATGTCAACTGTACACTTCAGGGGTAACATGAAACCTCTGCAGGACAGTTTTTTAAAACTCATTCTATATCAAAGCTTCTTCAATCGATCTTTTATTAAACACATTCAAAGATTTACCCAAGAGTTTTTCAATCAACGGTGGCACTTTCTTGTCCTCTGGAACTTCCCGTAGCCTTTCAAAAGCAGTGATGTATTCTTTAATGACGTCTATGTCCTTGTACACAGGGTATAATCTACCCCAGTTGCGTGATCCTTCGATGGAGAGAATATATGGGGATGGTGGAATCTGCCTCTGTCTGTCCACTATACTCTGGGCATGCAGCCTTTCCAACTTTTCTTCTTAGGATTCCTTCTCTTTCTGTTCTGAGCCCTGATGATACGCTTCTCCTTGCTCCTGTCTTTCTGCATCCAGCATCTCTGACCCCGGTGACCACTCAACAACATTCCAGTCACACTCTGGCTTTCAGCAGCCTTACTTATTACAGGGTGACCCCACCATATTTTTGGTCCTGAATTTTCCCCAAAACCATGGGTTCGGCACTGTCCAGCCCTTTCCTGGGTAGCTCAGATATTAAGATTCGTTGTCCCAGTGAAAAGTCAACATTCAACAGTTTGCTACTTTAACTGGAGTTACCAAATGGTTCAGTTAAACACAGCACTAGGCTGGTTTATGTTAAAAAAATAAATTAGAGCTAAAAAAGATAGGATATTAAATAAATTCAAGTATAAGGGAAAAAGGTTAGAAATGGTTACAAGTAAGTCAAAGGGAAAACATGCCTCTAAAAGTCTAAAATTTAACCAAGCAAATTTTGGTACAAGACTTTGTTCAGATGATGTCTCTCACCCACTGCACTCCATCCCCTGCATGTCTTTCCAAAAGAGGGTGATTGACCTTTTCTTGGTCAGCATCTCTCCCAAAGGTGTTGGTGCCTTTGTCCTAGTTGAAGGAGGAAAAACTTGGGGTTCTCTGAAAGTTATATGTCAAAGTAAAATTCACTCAAGCAATGAAGGTGGTGACATGATCTGGTGATGAAAGAGGCTTCATGCTCATCTCTTCATCTGTGTTTGCTGAAATGAAAATTTGCTTTCTCTCCTATCATGCCATTCACTGTCTAGAGGATCCTGTTTACTACACACATTCCTTTTTTCAGGATAGACCTGTTAAACAGCTTTTGCCTAGGGCTATGTAGTTCTGAGCATGTGACTAGACAACAACATGGCAGATGAAATTCAATGTTGTTAAATGCAAAGTAATGCACATTGAGAAACATAATCTCAAATCTGCATGCAATAATAATAGAATCTAAATTAGCTGTTACCACTCAAGGAAGAGAGATTGGAGTCATTGTGAACAGTTCTCTGAAACCATCCTTTCAATATGCAGTGGCAGTCAAAAAAACTAACAGAATTAGGAGTCATTAGGACAGGGATAGACAATAAGACAGAAAATATCATAATGCCGCTATATAAATCAGTGATATGCCCATGCTTTGAACACTGTCTGCAGTTCTGTTCACCTCGTCTCGTAAACAATATATTAGCACTAGGAAAAGTACAGAGAAAGGCAACAAAAAATGATTAGGGGATGGAACAGCTTCCATACAAGCAGAGATTAATAACATCTTTTATACAAAGATTATTACAGTACTACAAACAAGGAGTCTTGTGGCACTTTTAAAAACTAACCAATTTATTTAGTGCATGAGCTTTTGTGGGAGAAAATCCCACTTTATCAAAAGCTTTGATGATGAGATAAATAAATTGGCTGGTTTTTAAAAGTGCCACAAGGCTCCTTGTTTGTTTTGCTGACTTAGACTAACATGGCGAGCCCCCGCCCGCCCCCATGGAACTTATTACTCTACTGTGTAGGGTGTGAATACAGGGGGTGTATTGTGTCATATAGAGTGAAAAATTAAGCCAAGGGTCAGCTCAACAGACAGAGTTAGTTCAACAGTCAATACCAGCTATCAGGCTTCAGAGATCAACTAGGGAGTCAGAATCTCAATCAGAGCCAAGGTCAGTACCACAAGTTCACAGAGAAACTAGGGATCCACATTGTTGCCTGGATATTTGCTGGCACATCCCATGGCCTTGTATAGGGATAAGATGCTAATAAGAGCTCACTAAGCCCACTCTCAGTCAGATCACAGGAGGTGGGACTTCCTGTGACAGTGAACTGCTGTAGATGATGAGTTGCAGAAAGTGACTCAGCACAGTTACTGCGGTGGGGCATTGTGGATTTGGTGGTTGATTGGTCACGCCCCAGCCATGGAGCTGAGTCTGACTAAGACTTCCAAGTTTATCTTCCACTGTGAATTACCAGATTTCCTAAGAAATGTGGTTTTTTGAGAGGGGACTGCAACTCCCTTTCACTTAAAATGTTTTAAAATAACATATAAATATTAGCAGCCATAACAAGTTATTGATATTTTGTGCCTGAGAAATTAGGTTTTTAAAAATATTGACAAATTCCTCAGTGAAACCACTTGTAACCAGAGTTGATGATATGCCTCCTTCCACTTTCAAAGGAGAGGTTCAATTACAGGAGGCGGTGATTCTTATCAAAACTTCATCCAAAAATTAAGCTCCATTTATGTCAATCACCAAAAGGAGACATGGGTTACATGACATTATGCAGTACAAAAGGACACAGCTGCTTCTTGGCACCTCCTTCTGGCCAACCACAGCTCTGCTGAAGCCTGCTTACTTAACCCCTTTGTTGGGGCAGCAAAGGGATCACTGCAACCATCCAGATACTGTAAGTTGAAACCAAACACTCTAATTAACATAAACATGTCTCCATGTAAGGAAGCCCCTGAAAGGAGCTGTTGAACAATTATTTAAAAGCTTTTATCTCAGAGCCCAGGTCTAGATGACTCAAAACTTAAAAAGACCCAAAACAAAAAGTCTCTTGGTTTAGTTAGACCAATCCTCGAGACAGAGATCACCATCCCTTACCAGTTATGCTGTTCCTGGTCTATACACCTCTAAATATATTTTGTGATTCTATCTGTAATGGGTTGCCTAGGGAGGTGGTGGAACCTCCATCTTTGGAAACTTTTCATATCAGGTTGGATAAAACCATGGCTGGGATGATTTAATGGGAATAGTCTCTGCTTTTAGCAGGGGGTTAGACTAGATGACCTCATGAGGTCCCTTCCAGCTCTAATATTCTATGATTCCACCTGCTTAGCTTCCACTCTCTGTTTTAAGTAAGGCAGACCTCAGGTGGAGTAGGAAGCCAGGCTCCTGGCACCTCCTTGATTACATGCAGATGGTTCTGACTGCAGCTGCTGGTTTGCCCTTAAAAAGTTGTACACTCCATCACATGCAGATATTCAAAATGTGCTTGCAGTTTTTCGAGATCCAGAGGATTCCTTGAGCTGGGTTCCTCATGAAACGGGCTTGAATACAACAATGGCCTCTGCTAGGCTTCGTGGGTGTTGGCTCCTTTTTGACACGGGAAAAGAAAGGAGTGGTATCTTCCATGTGCCACCCACTTGTCACAGAATGATAAGCATCATTCACAGTAAATTGTTGAGATCTGTGACCCTACCTCTCCATTTTTACATGACAGATGAAATATTAAACTGTGTTAACATATAAATCATCATTATTGGGCATCTGAGTTGACCCCCTCATTGAGTTCCCATTATTCAGAGCTCTTGGTTTAAGTTCTGTGTAGACTTATCACTGCATTGGTTACAATGAAGTTCCAAAGGGGTAGCCATGTTAGTCTAGCTCAGCAAAACAATGAATCTTGTGACACTTTTAAAAACTAACCCATTTATTTATCACATGAGCTTTCATGGGAGACAATCCTACTTCATCAGATGCTTCATTGTCTCCCATGAAAGCTCATGTGATGAATAAATGGGTTAGTCTTTAAAAGTGCCACAGGACTCCTTGTTTGTTTTGGTTACATTCAGTTCACGTTTTTGAGTCTTGTGCTTTAACCACGACAGCTAGAGATTTAGGACTTGTCTACATATGAGAGTGATTCTGGACTAATATAGGGTGTGAATTTAAAGTGGAATACCTGTCCAGAAATAACTCTATGTGTAGATCATGTTATTCTGCCATCAAAGTGCCTTTTTCTGGTTTAGCTTACTACAGCTTGGAAACAGTTATTCTGGAGTAACTCCATGTGTAGACAAGGCCTCACCTTTTATTTGAAATGAAAGCTGAGGTGTTAGAGGACAAGATAATTGCATCATAGAAATGTTGCTCTGCTGTTCAGACATGGAACAGCTGTTTGCAAGTCCTGGATAAAGGTGACTAAATTCTGCAGGGCCAAGGATACACAACAGCATCTTCCCACTTAATTTTCTTACATGTTTGTATGATATTTTAAAAATCATTGGATGCTGCCCTAATATCTGCTTATTTCTGGATCTTTCTTGATAGACAATTAGCAAGAGATTCTTGGTTTTGCTTGCCAGTAGTACAGCTCTCCAGCTGAGCAGGTCTGGCTTCAAGCAGCAATCTCTTAGAGACAGTAACCAGTATTCAGGACTCACCAGGTCACCATTGTCTCATGCTGATTTGGACAGGATGGACTATTGAGAAGTGATGGGGAAGCCACACTGTCCCCAATCCACTCCAGAAAAATAATCCTTTCAAATGCTATTGAAACTAAGAAAATTCAGAGCTAATCTGAGTAGCTGTAATTTTGGGACACAGTAAGCTCTGACGTCAGGCAGTGGGAACTCCACTTAACATCACTGAAATGAACAACTAGGAAACAAAAGAGATTGACTGTAAACCTCCCATTATTGTTATTTGTAGAAGGTAACAATAGGAAGATCCAGTTATGCTCAGCTCAAAGCAAAAGATCTTACGACTCAGAGCTATTACTATTCCCATGAGAGATGGGCCTCAGTTAAAAACCTTAAACGAAATTACCTGAACTCTGGTGGGTGAGAAGCTGCATATGAGTCAACAGTGTGCTCTTGTAACCAAAAAGGCTAATGGCATACTGGGCTCCATTAGTAGAAGTGTCACCAGCAGATCAAGGGATGTGATTGTTCCCCTCTATTTGGCACTGGTGAGGCCGGATCTGGAATACAGTGTCCAGTTTTGGGCTTCCCACTACAAAAAGGATGTGGACAAACTAGAAAGAGTCCAGCTGAGGGCAACAAAAATGATTAGAGGGCTGGAGCACATGACTTATGAGGAGACACTGAAGGAACAAGGCTTATTTAGCCTGCAGAAGAGAAGACTGAGGGGGGATTTGATAGCAACCTTCAACTACTTGAAGGGGTGCTCCAGAGAGGAAGGAGCTAGGTTGTTCTCAGTGGTAACAGAGGACAGAACAAGGAACAATGGTTTCAAGTTGCAGCTGGGGAGATCAAGGTTGCATATTAAGAAAAACTTTCTCACTAGGAAGTGGTGAAGGATTGGAATGGGTTGCCTAGGGAGATGTGGCATCTCCATCTTTGGAGATATTTAAGGTCCGATTAGACAATAGCCCAGCTGGGATGATTCAGTGAGAATGGTCCTGCTTTTAGCAGGGGGTTGGACTAGATGACCTCATGAGGTCCCTTCCAACCCTATCATTCTATGATTCTGAGGCATTCCCAAGCTGCTGCTTATTGCTAATTGCAGTGAGCTAAAGCCCTGATGTCCTGTGGAGACTATGTAATGAACTCCCCCAAGAAGCAAGGACCATCTCAAGCCTCTCTGACCTTGCCTTCTTTAACTGAAACCACAGCATCTATCTATCTATCTCCCTGCCCCTGCCTACCCACACAGCCACCCAACCAAAACAAGACACTCTCTGCCCACCCTTCTCTCTCTGAGGAGAGGCTAAACAACAGGTGACAGGACACAGAAGTGGCTTCACAGTGCTTTACTCGCTACTGGGCTGAGTTCAGATGCTATGGTGAGAAGCACAATGTAAAAATCTAGATACAGTAGAATAGAATAGTGGTGGGCTGGGAGAAGGAATACTCCCGTAAGTACAGAAGTTGCTGAGGTGTTCCCTCAAAGCTGTTTCAGTCCAATGCCCCCATCCAAACAGGGGTGAACCCCAAGGATCTGTGCTGCTGGATCTCCTAACCACAGCATTTCTGTGCCTCTTGGCTGCCCTTGATCCTCCTTCTGTTCAGGAAAGGGATCCCTATGTGCTGTGCAGTTGGTGTCAATGCCTCAATCCTGCACCCTTCCCAGGGATCAGAACTGCACAGAGGTACTGCCAGGAGATACTCTATGACTGGAACAGCAAGGGCATGATTTACCCCTAAGAGCTGTAACCAACTTGCCTCTCTCTGCGTCTAAGGCAACAAGCTCATACATGTCCTGCAATTTGTCTTCATATACAGCAGTGGTTCCCAACCTGGGGCCTGGGGACCCCTGGGGGTCCATGGACAAGTTGCTGGGGGTCCACAGAGCCTCTCCCTATCGGGGCCGGAATCCAGCTGGAGCCCCAATGCTCCCCACCTGGGCTGCCTCTCTGGCAGGGGGATTGGGCCATGGCGGCTCCCCCGCAGGGCAAGAGCAGGGGGCCACAGCCACTATGGCTCGGCTCCCCAGTGGCGCAGGCCATGGTGGTGGTGGTGCCACTCGCGGGCTGTCCCAGCAGCACTGCCAGAGTGGAGCAGGCCAGAGTCAGCCTGCGCAGGCCAGATTTCATAATCAGCCTGGGAGCTGCAAAGATTTATTATTTTTTTTTGTTAAAAGAGGGTCCCCAGCCTGCAGAAGGTTGGGAAGCACTGATCTACAGCATCAGAGAAAATGTGCCTCTTTTTGGTGATTAAATACAGACTGTACCAGGGTGGGAACACCACAAATGAAATCCCACAATTATTTTTCATGTAATCTGATCTAAAGCCTTTCTCCAGAGTCTTGTGTCATAAGTGGAGTCATGGTGATATTGTAAATTATTTAAAACAGAAATGCTGAATCAAGGAACAGAGTATCCTATTTCTATTAGAGAAATGGAGCTGAGATGCTAAGCTTGCTGTGCTGTTTAACTTGTGCTCTTCAGTCTGGCTCTGTATCCTGCACATCAGGGTTCTACGGATAGAGAGATTTGCCTAATGTGCAGGCAAATAACTAAATCAAAATGAGATAATGAGTAAAAAGGGAGAGTCCTCAGGAATGCTCTTGTGTAACAGAGAGAAATAACAAGACTGGACAATCACAAGCCTCCTCACTCAGTTCTCAAGAGGCAGAAACAGTGTAATATCCAATAACCTGTCATGAGATAGCAAGTGCTTCTTTACAGCATTACACTGGTAAAATAACACAAGTGATCAAATAACAGAGTCTTCCTGAAACTCCCTGCATGCCAGCCAAAACAGCAAAGACTTGGATTGGCTATCAAAGTGTCCAGTTTGGGCTGCTGCCTGAGTGAGGGATCTTTCACAGAGGCTTTGCTCGAACTCTTGCAACGAAGGCAAAAAGAAAGAAAATGTACCACTATGCTGTTTGCTGGGACCCTGTGCTAGGAAATAGAGTGCCAAGGGACAGCTTTTCCTGGGAGCTAAACAAAAGCAGTCATTGAACTAGGGGAAATGATAGAACAACTTCCAGGACTCAGCTAGAGAGCTGGGCCATTGTGTGGGTGGTCTCAACCCAACTTTATTGCATCAGGGCCCAAACCCACACCCAAGCCATGGAGCTGCCCTGTTCTGCCCCACCCTGCCCTATATAGGTTGTATTTCAGGAAGGCACAACCTCCCTGCAGCATGCCTGTGACAGTGGGTGCACCATGCTCTTCCCCCTGCCTGCACACAGACTGCAGTGGGAGGGGTGCAACTGTTGCATTGTCCTTCCTCACCCTTTCCTGCCCTCTCTGGGGTGTACATCAGCCTTATGGCCTCGGGGGGGGAGGGGGGCAGAGGGAGCAGCCCCACACTGGAGGGAAGTAAAGTGACTGAGATTATGTATGGCAGCTGTTCAGGGAGGCCTGCTGTCTATCCTGCCTCATGCAGCAGCTGGGCACACTGTAGCCCTAGAGCTCAGCCATAAGGCTGATGTAGGTCACTGTTGTTGCTGTCGCCCTGAGGGGAGTGTGGCATTTTTAGGGGAGTCTTGGTAGATGGGTTATCTAGGTTCAGAGCAATATGAAATTCCAGTGCTTCTGCTCCAGCTGGGTGAGAAACTGCTGCTGAACAGAGAGATCAGGTACACATAACCAGTTCCCCCAGCCGGATGCCTCACATCCTTCCTCTTTCTGCAGCTCTGCTGAAAAGATGCAGAGTCAGAACCCAAGGACTGAGGGAGAGAAAGACACAGCAGCTCCGCAGACAGCAGCTAAAGAACAGGATTTCCATGGTCTTCTTTGATAAACTAACTGGGCCAGCAGTTAGTTTTGGCTATTCCCTGCTGCCCCCACATCTTCCCCCAGAGACCTCATTGCTCATCTCCCTGCTTTTTTCATGGGGAAGCACTGCTGGCCTGAGTGCTGAGAGGCTCTGGAGAGACATTCAAGGTGATGGGGTCATCCATAGAATCGTGCTGTCTGCTCGCCCGCAGGCTTCTGTTCCAGAGATGACCTGATGGCCGCGGCTGTGCTGTGTTTGCCAGAACTGCAGGGGTTGCCGTGCAGTGACATTTCCATGCAGTTAGGCTCAAACAGTCCTTCAGGATATGAGAGCCCCAGGTCAAGGATTTTGCCTATTACAACCCTGAACTCAACCAGGGGCCTTGCCCTTGCAGAGCATGTTTGAACTGCTTGTCTAGAGCAAGCTTGAATCTTGCTGTTCTTCTTGTACATAGTTCCCACTATTTTGTGTTTAACACTCTCACCATCACTACTCTCTAGCTGCCTCTGGCAATCTGATAGCCCAGCCCAGAGAGCTCCCCAAATGTTTGCAGAGTTTCCACTTACTGGGAAGTCCATTAGAATCACTCTGTGAGGCCATAGAGGCTTTTGGGATTGGTAATGGTGCGGGGAGGGCCTCATCATTTTGATGGCATGATTTCACAAGGACTTTAAAGGTTCTACCTCCATATTAGCCAAAGCCTAATCCTCCAACAGTTTTGAAAGGGGGAAGATTTCACAGGATGCACATCTGTGCACCTTGGGTTATGATCTACATGATTTTTCTGTTCATTTGTGCACTTTGATTGTACAATTTGATGCCAATTACACCATGCAATGTTTCTTGATGCATGCTCATAACCTATTCTACATGGTTACTAAGATATGTTTCTTGCAGTCTCATGCATGTGCACAAGAAGTACAACATGCTTCTCCTTCGAGCGCTGCTCACATCATTCAGTTACAGGTGTCTACGTGCCGCAGCGCACGGTGGCTCGGAAAGTCTTTTGCGTTAGCCTGTCAGGTTAGTGTTTACGCCCAACACCCCCTCCATGCTGCGGCTGCAGCTATATAGGTGACCGTGACCTTGACCCTCCCAGTTCCTATTTCCGCCATCAGCATCGGTTCGGATCAGCGTTATGTTGCAAAACTCAAGGGCCTGTCTTTTCGCACGAAACTCAAAATGCCAGGTTTCAAGCCGTGCTTAGGATGTTGCAAGGCTTTCCCGATGAACGATCCACACGAGAAATGCCTCGCTTGATTGGGTGAGTCCCATCTCACAGCGGACTGCCCCATTTGCCGATCCGTCAAGCAGAGGACTCGTCTGGAAAGGGAGCATCGCCTCCGCCTGATTTCAGGGACCGGAGCTGCTCCGCTCGAAAGCAACTGAGTCACCAGCGCTCCGCCGGACCCTTGATCAGCCCGGGCTCAAGATTCCCGCTGATCTTTGGTACTGGCCCCAAAATCTCGGCTTTCCATGGTACCTCCTAGGCACCAACCTCGCCGGTCTTCCGGTAGCCTCCCAGCCAGCCCGGGCAGGGCTCTTGCTCAGGCACTGGCTCGCCAAGGGCCTTTAAATCCAGCTTTGGTGCAAAATAAGAGGCAACTGGCCACAACGACACTGCCTCCCTCGGCACCGCTGGATGTGGCACCACCCACAAGTCCGGCACCATCATCAAGCCTGGTACCGCTAGACCTGGCACCGTCGCTGATAACCCCGCTTCTGGTGCCGTCACTTCCGGTACCGTCAGATTCAGTACCGGCAACACCTGCACCGAAGCCGGCACTGTCCTGGGCCTCTTTACCCCTCTCCAACCCAGCTGGGATATCAGCTGAAACTTGGACAGAGTTCCCTTAAGTAGCTGGCTGTGCAGTCTGAGGGACATGCACATAAATCTCTTGCCTTTCAAGACACAGAACCAGAGCTTACTTTAAAATGGTAAAATCTTTAATTAAAAAGAACAGATAAGAAACACAGAGAGTTGCTTCTCTGAGATTTAACTTAGGTACTTGGGGGTGGGGGGGCAGGTAACTGCACTCAGCACAGAGAACCCCAAAACAAACCAATAACAAAGAAATACCCTGACCGCATCTAAGTAAACGTTCCCTGTTCTACTCACGCCTGGTCAGTTACAAACTTGAGCTCTTCTTTGGCAAGGATGTCTCTTGATCCTTCCTCAGGTCTCCTCCTGATCCTTCCAGGAGTTCTGCTGCTACCAAACAGGAACAGGCAAGGCTGCTGCTCCCATTCAAAAACCTGTGCTTTGTTCCTATTGGCTCCCCTGGGACTCACTGACCAGGATGCTAACTCCTTCCTCCCCAAGGCTACTACAGCCACCTTACCAGAAGGACTGAGGCCCCTCAGATTCAAAGCAAGCACCACCTTTGGAAGAGGGCTGTCATGCCAGCACATATTTGATAATGCAATTTTAAATAGCACCCACAGTCAATGTTGCCACTGTGAGCAACAAAATACTGGCAGTTATGCTGATAGGTGATTCCCTATTGCATGAGTCATGTGTGGTGGATTTTTTCTTTTTTTCTTTTGGTCCTACAGGTGTCATATAGAAAGGAGCTGTTTTCAGACATTTAACAATCCAGAGGTGTGAATCTGTGGGAGTTTCACCAGAAAAGGATTGAGAGGCTAAACTTGCCTTTTTTTTTTTTATGTGTTAAATGTTTTGGAACAGATGGAATTTACCAGGGACTCAATGCTTACTAATTAGACTACAGTATGGGGAGTAGGGCATTATGGAATCTCTCAATGCCCTAGGTTCAGGAAGAACTCCAAGGTCAAATAGCTCACTGTCAGCAAATGAAATTGCACATTATTACTGATGCTACTCCATGAATTTGCACAGCCCTTAAAGAACAAATAAAAGACACAGACCCTGTCCTGAAGAGACAACAGTCTGAGGTTAAGTATAGCATAATGAGAGATAAGGGGAGATGAAAGAGAGTATGGATCAGAGAAAGGAGGACAAGGATAATGTAAATAACATTATGCATCTGCTAGGGTGGGTTTGAAGGGCTCTGGGGCTGGGGAATCTTTAATTTTGTTT
Source organism: Podocnemis expansa (assembly GCA_007922195.1). Classification (NCBI taxonomy): domain Eukaryota; kingdom Metazoa; phylum Chordata; order Testudines; family Podocnemididae; genus Podocnemis; species Podocnemis expansa. The sequence continues at coordinate 31,033,756 of ML682007.1, read as the reverse complement.
TTTCAGTTAAAAATCTGAAATAACTAATTATTGCTGTGGAGTCTCTCTCTTTTCCCTCTCTTCCTTTTGCTCATTTGTGTGACACACACTGCTGAATCATTGGGGTTTACAGGAGCAGAAGACTGAGGTGATGTGGGAAGATGAGAGCAAGGAGAAGCAGGAATATAAACCCGGGGGCACAGTTAAAATAACCTGGCAATAGACGAGCAACTTAACAGCGATGCAGATTAGTCAGTTAACGGTTATGGCAACAGCACCTAACTGCAAGAGGGACTGCCTGGGTTCCTGGTGGAATAGGATGGAGGAGCTGGCAACAGCAGGATGGTGGGAACCTCAGAAGCCATCACAAGCATGGAGGCTGTGAAGGGGAGCTAGTGGCATGGCTTTCATCTTTGCTGCCCATGCTCTACCTAGTGTGGAGGAGGAGAGGGAGCCATTGGTACCATCATCTGTAGGTAGCCAAAGACTGGTCTGGGTGGGGGGCTGGCAGATTGATCTTTCACCCCTGCTACTGCCGTGGCCTTAATATTTGGGTGGCTGCCCTAGTGGTGTTGCTGAGTCTACCTTCATCTCCCTTGAGCCCTGTGGCTTGGAAAATGATGCTGAAAAGGTGGCCCTGGAAGTGGCTTTCTCAGCCTTGTGTTCTCTTATCTCATTTTATGTTAAGGTCACACCCCTTCCCTTGCGCTCACGTTGCAAGCTCTGTGACGAGGATCTTTACTCTGTCACCTAGAGAGAAGAAAACTTCTTTTGCATCCATGACAGCATGGTCTGGTGTGGGACCATCTTGAGGGGCTTAAATTCCAGTCTCATTTATTTGGCCAGTTATGCAATGCACCACCCTGAGCAACAGCATTAATGTGCGAGTATGCACACACCACAGCCTGTAACCATGGTAATCATCTGAGCTCCTGGTGTATCTGCCTACTTTCCTGATTCAGACCACAAAACCTACACAGCTGGACTCTATCCTGCCCCCACTGTCCTCAGCAAAATTGTATGAAGCAAAAAGAGTACTGCTTGATCTTCAGCTCCCTGTGGGTGTAGGATGCTGTCATCTAGGAAAAGATGGCCTTGAGTTGTAAACACAGCAATATGGATCTAGTCACAGAGACCCACCTATAAACCATCTAGGTCTGATCCTGAGTAACTCAAGGTACGTCTACACAATGATCAAGTTACCACGCTACAAACAGCAGTGCAGTCACACCAAGCGTGAGCAGCAGGATGGACTAGTCACCTGAGCCTGATCCTATCCAAAATCCAGACTTAGGTGGCTCATGATATCACAGCCCCACTTCTAATGCTAGCACACTGTCAGAATTGTTGGGCAGCCAGCTGACACAGGAGGAGATGCAGGCTGGAGCAGGCACAGGGCAAGCTGTCATAACCATTGCACAACAGGCACATTCCCAGCCAAGGAGAGAGACCCTGCTGCCTGCAGGAGCCTATATACCTGCCTGGGGATCACCTTGGTGGCTCCTTGCCAGTGGATTGGCTAAACCCTGGCTAAATGGTGCAGAGCTTATCACTAGAGCTGCAGGTAAGTATTTCTGATGACTCTTCCCACTGTCTGGTTCAGGGGCGACTCATCATGCTTAGGCACGCCTAAAGAACCTCAGGCTTCAGCAACCTTGATTGGAGCTAGTGCGGGTATGTCGCCTCGTGATGGAAAATACATCTCCTACTTCAGTGTAAACATGACTGCTGTTATGAACTGGGATGTGGGCAGCCCAGCCTAGTGGCTGGACTCAGATCCAGTGGATCCCCTTCCATGCTCTATTAACAGGCAGTTGACCATGGCTTACACAGTGTAACTGGACCAATCAGAGCTCCCTGTGGGTGAAGCCTTAGATGGGGCTAGAGCCCAAGTGGCTTCCCAGCCACCTGATTTAAGTAGCCTTTCGGTGAAGCCCAGGACAAGGTATCTATCTGGGGACTCCTGGACCTGCATTCAAGAGCCTGGCTGTCATCACTCTCTCAAAGGGAGTAGCTGATGCTCACGGTTTCTCAGGATCAAGCCCAGCGCCATCTCTACAGTGTTACTATTTGAGTGGGAACCACGTTTCCACTGGAGTTCTGGGCAGGAGACAAGGCAGGGACCATTGATCCTGCCGCTGCCTCGATCACTGGTCTTGCTCACCATTCTCACTATCAAAAACAGCAATCAGAGGAGACCAGGACAATTTTCAAACCATCCAAGTTAAAGCAGTCACACATAGTTTGAGCCAATCCCCAGCTTCCCAGCTGCGGGTAGGATGAAACATAATCTGGGACCAGGAGCATGCGCATGGGTGAGATTCAGCCTTGTGCAAAGGCCAGCATGAAGGATTGGTGCTTCCTGAGCCCCTACTTTGCACAGATTTTGTGCTGCCCCTGGGCAAGAGGTGAATCTCATCTTGATCAAATGTCATGGGCTTTCTTCACCTTTCCTTCACAGCATCTGCCAGAGACTGAATACTGCACGGGATGGAGTTTGGTTCTTCCTGGCCTGGCAATTCCACAATTCCTGTGAAGGGGCAGCATGGGAAGAGAGGAGCCCATATAAAGCTCTGTCTATCCCTACTTCCCTATCTTTCATTTTACTGGCAATTTGATGATTTCAGGTCTGGTTCTCAACTGTGTGAATCAGCATAAGTGCCAAGGAATTCAATGGAACTGCAGTGACTGACACAAGCTAAGGATCTAGGCCCTTGGTTTTATATTGGGACAAAGCTATTCCTAATTCCTGTGAAGCAACAGGCACTGGCCACTGTCAGAAGATAGGACACTGGGCTAGATGAATCACTGGGCTGACCCAGTGTGGCCATTCTTCAGTTCTTATGTAATCCTTTCCTAGCTATATGCTGACCAAGCGAGCACAGTCTTCCATCACTGTGCATGAGAATTCAGCGCACAGAACATTGTGCACAGAAGAAATAGGTGACCAAATTCTCTTCCAAGAGAAGAGGCACATGGGCATACAATGTAATGAATTAGGCTAACAAACCACTTCTGTGGCAGGCAATTAAGTTGGGGAAAGTAAAAATGAAATAAGAATGAACTTCCTATATCATTAGAACCTCTCAAAGAACTTTGCAAGGAGGCCTTGTCCATGAGAAAGTTGTTCCATTTAACTAAAGGTGTGATTTTAAATGGATTTGGGGAAAATCTCTGCAGACACTTGTGCCTTATTGCAGTTTACCTTAAATTGATTAGGAATCAGTTTAAGCTAAATCAAAAATAAGCCACTTAGGCCAAAATGAGAGTGCCCACACAGCTGTTTGCACAGGTTCAGCTAAAGCAGTTTAAGTCACACCTTTTAGTAAACTAGGGACCCATTCTTGTGCAAGCATTCCTTTTACCAGGAATTCCTTTCATAGCATCTACCATTGAAATGCAGCCACCTCTGGGCTGTGACCAGCCCTGCAGATGTTATAAATCAGTGTAGCTATATGAGCTCTGCTAATTTATGTCAGCCAAGCATCTTTCCCCTAGGGTACAATACAGCAACTGCTTAATGGTGTTCAGCAACACTACACAACTATGTGGGGCAGAAAATAAAGAATGCCACCATATTCCATTGAATTTGAAGGGGTAATTTGAGCCTGCCTATGAATGCACACATAATAGAAAGATGCAGACATAATAATACTGCACTCATATATGGCACTTATCAACTGTAGAGCTCAAAGTGCATTGCAAAGGAGTCATTAGTCCCATTTTACAGATGGGAAACTGAAGCACAGAGCTAGACCTGATTTGCCTGACGTTATCCAGCAGGCCAATGGCAGAGCTGGAAAGAATGAAGCCTCCTGAGTCCCAGTCCATTGCCTTATTTATTGGACTACACCTATATCTTCATGTGTTCAGATTAAATTTCATAGCAAGGTCTGACTTTTGTTGTCTGGCCCTCAGGTTGCATATGTTCTCTCTGCCTGAGCCGGTCTAAGGTGTACCTTCAAAACTAGCTAGCCCCCAGAACCTTTGTTAGCAGCTTTGATTTCTGTTCAAGTCAATAGGATATTCTTTTCTAGGCCTCATTGAAAGTGATGTTGGAAACATTTAGAACAGGCAACTCAAAATAATCTACTTGCAAATCTATATTAGCTAATAGCCAAGAGAGCTTTGCAAATATCAGCTCTCTCAGGACTGTGACTATTGACGCATTATACAATTGCTACAGTAACTGCTTCTGGTTGTGTCTCCTTGTAGCTCTTTGATCATGTCTAGATGATGTAGCCCCTTGTGTTGTATATAAAGGACGGATTCTTGATGACACATTCCAATGCAGTGAATAAACACAAAATAATGGAGTTATTCTGAGTGTTATGCTATATATCCTACACCTCCAGGAGCAGTAAGAAAGTCGGCCAACCACTGAACTCGAGAGAAGCAGTAAGCGAGGACACATGCCTGTGGGGTAGTAGGAATCTATTATATGGAACTGAACTACTTGAGACAAATTGCTATGAAGCCATTGCCTCAGGTGTCATCTAATTAAGGTACTAATTATTATTTATTTGTATTGCAGCGGTACCTAGTTGTCAGGGGCAAGGCTCCACTGTGCAGGATGTTGACCAATCCCAGGGTAAGAGGCAGTCCCTGCTCCAAGGAGCTTACAATTTAATTTGAGAATGGGCCCAACAAGCAAGTGCAACAACCTAAAGGAGGAAAGGGGAGCTATAAATAAAATCATCGGGTGTCATAGGGAGCTACTGTACAGCTTGGGGCATGAGCTGGTTCCAAGAGCATCAACTCCCAACAGAAGTGTAACATAATCAATGTTATTTGTGTGACAGCAGTGCCCACAGGTCAGGGACCCATGGGTGCTGGGCGCTCTACAGACCCACAGTAAGAGTGAGTACCTGTGTTGAAGAGTGTACAGCCTAAATAGACAGGAAGGAATAGGAACTGAGCACAAGAGGTTAGGTGGCTGATTATCAGCACTGTGAGTACCTTCCCATCCCATCAGGTCCAGTTAGAGTTGTGGGTGCACAGTACCTTTGAAAATCTTCCCCAAGTAACTTTCCCAAGGTCACGGAGGAAAACACAGAAATTAAACTCAGGCTGTTTGAGTCACAGGCCAATGCCTTAATCACGCAGACATCCATTTCCTGTCTATTGCTGGCTGGTCATAAAGTAAGGATAATGGTTCATACCCACCACAGAGGACAAGCTGTCCCAGCAAAACACAGCAGAGAGGAGAGACAGTGCAATGAAAGGTGCAGCACAGAAAAAAAAGAAGAGAAACAGAAAATCAGGACCAGAAAATAAATTCTCCCTCGTGTCACCATGATGACTATCAGAGCACTGTTATGACTTAGCCCTAGGTTAAGATCATGAGGCCATATTTTGTTCTCAGTGACATTCACTTTCTTTAACAGAAATAGTAAACAAATCACCTGGTGGCAGAAACTGGCCATACTGTATGTAACACCTCACCCCAGCCCCACTTCCATATGGGAAATAATAAACCTCCAATAAACCCATCCCAGGAGAATTAGAGCTGACTAGCCCATGTGCAAGAACAGATACTCCAATTTGCAGATGCCACCTAAGCAGTGGAAGTGAGGTGCTCTGAAGTGGTGAAGCGTTCTATTCTATCCAGAGTTGGATCTCTGGGACAGGTCTGATTTGCACAATTTCATGCACAGACTGATCCCCCTTTGTCACTGCCTCCTGGCAACAGGTGAGACCTGACCTCAGCTGCCTTCCCCTTGAGCTGGTTAACATGAACATACAACAATCTGGGCAAGAGGTGTACTCCCTCTAAATCTAGCAGATAGTCAAGCCTCGATGTTCTAAATGCCAGGATAATGGAGCTTTCTGATACGCATAACTGACAAGAAACAAATCCACCCTGAATCAATTGTGACAGAGCAGAATGTTAATTTTCACAGAGTCCTAATCACCTGTCTGTGCACACTATCACAGACACAACACACAGAGCTGCATGTCACAGGGGTGGGGTGGGGGGTTCCATAACTGCTTTCTCTCTGCAGAGAGGGTCTAGAAGGGAAGAAATTCACAGGTGTTATTGCTCACGGTGAATCTTGTTGCACTGGGCCCTAAAAACTGCAATACATCCAGCTTCTTGTTTTGCTGTAGTGACACTAGCCACCTCAGGGGGCTTCGCCAGTCAGACAACAATCGGACAGTTGGGGTCACAAATAATATAATGAATGGATGGGTTAGCAAAAAGTCTGATTCCAGCTTTGCCACTTATTCACTGCATGATATTGGACCAGTCACATAGTCACTCTGTGCCTCAGACACGAAGCTAATACTTTGCTTACAAGGCCATAGTGAGGGATGAACAGTGGGTTACTCATCAGTAACCATCCTTCTTCGAGATGGGCTGCTTGGATCCATTCAGTAATAGGTGTCTCCGTGCCGGAGCACTGGATTGGTCGGAAAAAACTTGTCCCAGCCTGTCAGAAGAGGGGATGTGGCCTCCGCCCCTCGCGCCACCCGTGGCTATATATACAGCCGCCTCCCAACCCCTCCTCAGTTCCTTAGAGTTGCCAACTCCAGATGCGGCGACGAAGGGGAGGGACCTGAATGGATCCAAGCAGCCCATCTCAAAGAAGGACAGTTACTGGTGAGTAACCCACCGTTCTTCTTCGAGCGCTGCTCGGATGCATTCAGTAATAGGCGACTACTAGCCATGGTGATGGATGGCGGGTAGAGTTGGTTCTTCCGCTTTCAGCACAGCAACAAGCCCCATAAGGTAGAGGCCCAGCAGCAAGATGCTTGCTGGAGTCAAGAGGTGAGCAGGCCTTTACGGGGCCCAGAAGGATCAAGAGCTGAGGGCCAACCCAGGACAGGGGCAGGACCGAACCCACCGAGGCATAATGCATAAGCAGGTCAGAACAAGGTCACCATAACTGGAGTAGAAAACGCAACCTAAATATAAAGGGTTGCGTCAGATGTTCCGCATAGGTGGAAATGTGGAGTACGACCGGCGGACTATAGTGTCTGGTCATAGATCTTGTCACATGGACTCGAAGGAGAACGCTGAATGCCAACAAGTGTGAGTTTAGCCATGTTGGCCGTGTCTTGCACAAGAATGAAGAAAGGGTAGAGACTGATCACCCGAAGGCTTAGCTGAAGCCACGTGGTTATGGACTGATCTGGCGACTACTGGGTATGCAGGAAGTAGTAAGGGGGTGACCATACCCCTTATCTAGGTCGTGACCAAGCATAGCCGTCTGGTTAAAGTGAGTAAGGATGAGGATACAAGGTTGTAAGATGGGCTTGAGAAAGACTGAGAAGACCACAGGACACAAAACAGCAGCATACGGGGCCGAGCTGAGCAGAACGGAGGCCTACGGTATGCTAGCTATAAACTGGGTAGTGTGGGAGTGCACGTTTTCAGCCGAACAAGCACCAGGCCCGGGTTCTTGCAGGAGAGTGGCTCCAGTGAAGTCACCAACAGCAAGGTGGCCTGAGGCAGTGCTAATGAGTTGGTCCTTCTAGGGCCCACGGGAGCAGTAGAATGCACAAGAAAACCCGCTGGGCCTATAAGCATGCAGGGTTTTGCATCATGGGAGCTCTCACTAGAGTGTGAGGGAGGAAGAAGAGGGGGCGGGGAAAATGGCTGCTACCATTTGGTCACCCCATTGAGGACTGAAAGATTCATAGAAGTGCCGTGTAAGGTCGCGTTCTCAGCATCTACAGTACTTCCCAGAGGGATAGCACTACCACTCTGCCATGCCAGGGTTGGCAAGGAGAAACTCCTCAATACATGGATATCTGAAGAACCCCAACGCCAAGGGAGGTTCCTTCCTATGAGTTAGGAAGTGAAACCGTTACAGGGTGGCAACTGCCGCATCTCAAGGACACTCCGGAGTCAGATAACTGAACAAAGTTTTCTCCCCGGTGGGAAGCCGGAGGGTGAATAAAGGAGGCACAACCCCAAATTGTTGGATGTTATAGGGAAATAGGCTCTCCGTCTATCACACCAGTGGGCGGGCAGTGAGTGTGAATGGGTCCTCAAGAATTGAAGAGGAACCGCAATAGTACCGGGCGCCACCAACGCACATGGGGATAACCCGTGGTAGCACTAAAGGTCTACTATCAGACGTAGTGAGACGGTCCCAAGAAAAACCACAGCGGGGGGGGGGGGCACATGTCTGTCAGGGTACAGGACTGAGAAGCAGGCGAGGTAGCTACAAGTGCCCTGGAAAGAAAAAGGACCCCTCTGGCTGCACATGGGCAGCTGCCCAGAAAGGCAGCTGGTGACAAGGGGAGGTGTGTTGGTGGGAGAACGCTCGAAGGGGTGGACCCTTCGCAGTTTCCCAACATGGGGTTGACTAGGTGTTCTCTCTTGGGTTCCCTGCCTGGGGTTTGAAGGAGGTGCACCCGGGCCGTACTTATGGGCGAGGGCAGAAGAAAATTGGCCATCTCAATGGGGAGGCAGACAGAAGGTGAGGGTTCCTAACGTGGGGCCCTGGTCCTCACTAGATCACCAGAAGGTAGGGTTGGGAACCGTAGTTCCCATAAGGAAGTGAAATGGGGGGGTGGGCCATTCACCTTGGCCCCCTACAGAGGTAGAGATCTGCTCTGGCTACGCAGATGTGTCCCCTTCAGTGAACAGGAGAAATTCCTGTCGAATTGGGGTTGGGGTCACAGCAGCTGGTGCCCGCTGAACCGATGGTGTGGCCAGAGGTGTCTCCTCCCTTTCCCCTGACCTGGACATGAGGCAGCCTACCTGCGAAAGGCATCAGGGCCACAGTCACAGTTCTGTTGCAGGTAGGCTTTGAATACACGCGTCTTGGAGCCCCCACAGCGGGGCTGGGGCTACAATGAGACGCGCCTCCATTCCTTGGCGAGGTGTTGGGGTGTGGAACGCGGTAGGGGAAATATCCAGGAAGGGTGGGGTGTGAGGAGGAGAAAGAGGGGTGGTTTTTCATCTTCAGGGGAGTCGCTGCTTAAGGGGTGAGGGGAGGGGTACACCATGGTACTGGGGTACCGTCGACATAGGCGGGCATCATTGTATTGTCGGGGCCTTGGTGCCCTGATCCAAGGTCTGCTTGCGCAGTAGTGGAGAAGAAGGGAGAAACAAAGAAGGGTTGGGAATGGATCCCACCGAACCTCCCTTCCCCTAGAGGGGAGGGGAGGTTGTGACTGTCTGTGGCGTTGATGCCCTAACGCCTCTGCACCTGAGGATCAAAATGGGGTGGCAGTGAGCAGAGGGGCCCCTCCCTGTGAGAGGGAGGGCAAAGACCCAACCCCTGCAGTGGATAAAGTGTGAAAGAAAAAGAAAACTGCCCTGCTTTTGAGAAGATGGGGAATTTGGGGGGATGCCAAAGTATTTAGCCTCTAACTGAGGGTCCCGGGCTGTGCCCACCACCAAGAGGGTTTCAGGAGGAAACAAGACATCCCCCTTGAAGGGCAGGTCGAGGACTGCCTGCTGTGCGTTTGAGGGCACTCTAACCTCCCTAAACCATGCCACCCTGTGGATGGTAATTGCCGAGGCCATGGTGCAAGCGGTGGTGTCCACCACATCGCATGCCGAAAGGAGGAGGTCTTGTGAGATTATGTTGCCTTCCTCCAGGAAGGCATCATGCTCCTCCCGAGCCTCAGGTGGAAGCAGACTTCTAAATTTTTCAAGTGACTCCCAGACATCCAGCAAATATCTGCTGGTTATAGCCTGGCTGTTTGCCACTCGTAATTAGAAGGCCGATGAGGAGTAAACCTTACGGCCTAGCAGATCCAGTTCCCTGGTTTCCCTGGAGGGTGGGAGGGGGTCCCTGGAGGGCTCCCTGGGCCCCATTGCCATCTGGACTATGTCCCTCGGGGGAACTGGGTGGCCGACGAGGGAGGGGTAGCCTGACTTGGATACCTGATACTTCATACTCGCCGTATCCGAAACCAGGGGGATGGAACTTGGGCTCTGCCACTGGGAACATGCGAGGTCCCATATGCTCAGATGGGGTGAGACTGCTAAGGGTGCCATCAAGGTGAAGGCCAGCCCGAAGAGGGTATCAGGAGGGAGACTCAAGGGCTCCACTTCCATGCCTAAATGGGCCATAGCCCGGCACAAGAAATCAAAATGCGCTGAAAGGTTCCCTGTTCAAGACGGCAGTGCTGGGGAGAGTGTGGTACCGGGAGCTCACTGTGGAGGAAATGGAGTTCCCTGGGGGGACCATTCTTGTGGCCGAAAATGGAAGGGTGATGGGCCCGATGTGCTGCGCCAAGGCTGTTTGGAGCCCCTGGAAGGTCCCTCCTCCGGGCTGGAGGCAGGGGAGGAGGACTGAGATTCTCGGGCTGGTACCAGTGATGGTGAGGTGGTGCCAGCCCCTGCCAGAGTGGAAGTTGGGAGGCTGTGCGGTCAGGGCAAGCATCCCGGGTGGACCCAGGCCTTCAAGATGAAAGCCGGTTTGCCCCTTCTGGTTGGAAGTGGGGCAGGGGGTGTTGGGAGAAGTAGGAGGGCTCGTGCTGCCTCCACCGCTTCCGGGGTGGAAGGGATGAGAAGCGACTCTACTTGAGTTGAAGGCAAGTCCTCGCCGGGGGAGGGAGGACTGCCTGGGCGGGAAGACTCCCGCTCCTGTGGCACCAGGCTCTGCGATGCCAAGGGTGGAATCGGCTGGTGCTGGGGTGAGCTCGGCACCGGCGAGACCAGACTGTACCGTGCTGTCGGCACTGGAGATGATATGGCACGGTGCCAGGCTAACTGAGGGTGACCTTTAGGGGCTCCAAGGCACTGGGTAGGCGCTGCGGTGCTGGAATCAGCACCGAGGTGGTGCGGCGGCGGCGGTGGCTACTGGTGGTACGGTGCCGCGTAGGCTCCGGCACCAAGCGTGAACCCAAAGCTTCCGGTGAAGGGTGCCAAGCCTCCTCCGAGGCTAGGGCGTGGCATCGCTGTTCCCTCTCCTTGATCATTCTGGGTTTGAAGGAGAGACAAATGGAACAAGGCGAGACCATGTGGTCTTTGACCAGGTACCTAAGGCATTTCCCGTGGGGGTTGTCCTGGGGGAAGGCCTTGCCACAGTCGGCGCAGGGTTTAAACCCTGGCATTGTCGACACGATGTTCCAGTCCGGTAGTGGGAACTCTTGTGGTGGAGTTAAATCCACAAAGAGATGCTCCCAGCTGGACAGTGAGTTGAAGACAAAGGGACAAGCTGCTTGCGGTTTGCAAGGAGTGGACTTTCCAATTCCAACGCGCAAGACGGAAGAAATGAAACTGAGGAGGGGTTGGAAGGCGGCTATATATATAGCCACGAGTGGCACAAGGGGCAGCCCCCTCTTCTGACAGGCTGGGACAAGTTTTTTCCGAGCAATCCAGCGCTCCGGCATGGAGACACCTATTACTGAATACGAGAAAAAGTAAGACTTCCAAAGTGCTTGTCAGTCACAGAACGAGGGGCAGGAAGTGTGTTTTGCACTTATAAAGACAGACAAACCTCTTTAGAACATTTAAGTAAAGCATATTGATTAAAATCTGAACCTGCCAAAGAAACCAGTTCCATTCGACTGGAGTGAGATTAACTGGTCGCATGGAAACTCTTGGCTTGATTTGCCATCCAGACACATCAGCGGGGAAAAGCTGCTGTGAGTGAGAGAAACATCAGGCCCTCCGCATTTTAAAAAGCCTTTTCCCATGTAGTTGCTGTGGTTAAAAATGTAAAATGATGGACCTAGTAGACAATGAAATTGCATGCTATTGCTTGTCCAGAATTCTCCAGCTATATCTAGACTTGCATGTACCTAGGTCATTGTGGGTCCCACCACAGAGTACTGGAGAGTACAGAGTGATATCATATCAAGACTCTACAGCATGTGTATCTGATGTATGAGTGTTTAAATTCCTATAAATCTTCCCACCTCTTTCCCCTTTTACTCCCCTTCCTCCCCACTCTTGTGCCCCATCTGCGGTGACAGCTTTAGGGGTAGGCGAGGCAGGAGGCCACCTACGGCCCCAAGGAATAAGGGGCCTCTTCCTCAATTTGGTGGACAGAAATGAAAGTACAGAAAAAGATAGAAATTGTTCCCATCTAACAGAGCTAGCAGGGCTGGAAGCCTAAGCACTTTTCAGTCTTGGCTCAGCAAGGCAAGCTATCATTAGGATCTGTGCTTTGTCTGAATTGCAGATTTCACCATTATCTGCCCATCACCTTCACTGACATGCTAAAAAAGCAGGAGCAAGCAATACACAGCACAACAGCAGGAACTTTTCCAGTGGCCTCAGCTTTTAATTCCTCGGTGTGGCCATTTATTCTGCCATTTTTTAATTTTGTGAAATATTGCCTTTTCCTTTTCTTTTTTACCCGTTCTTTTGCCTTTTCCTTTGACTTTGTGACAATTTTTACTTTGGCTTTGGTTAGCTCAGGTGACCAGGTAGGTCCATATAGGCTGCTACAGATAAATACAGTGCCCTTAAGCAATCATTACAGCTGTGTGTGATGTCTGTGCTATATGTCTTTCTTTTGGTAAGTAATTTTTTAGCTTCTTCTGTACTTACTATTTACTATTTTTGAGGGGGCCAGAGTCTTATAAACTTGAGTACTTCAGAGAATTTCATTGAAATTTGGTGTTTTTCATTTATAGTTACACACTAGAAACCTTCTTTTTATTTATTATACCTATTTGTATTGAATGTCCGGTTCACATAAAAAACCAAGGAGATTTAGTCTTAAAGAGCCACACGACTCCTTGTCTTTTTTGCTGGATTAGACTAACACAGCTATCCCTTTGGAAATTGGTTTCCATAAACCTAAGCCTATAAGAAAAATTTGTAAGATTTGACTGCCAAAATTTTAAATGTGGTATTTGTTATTTTGAGCCATCATTAATGTTACCACTTTTTATTTATTAATTAACGTTCATACTTTTTAAAAATTTTTGAAATGTTCATTTTAACTTTGTAGTTTAGCATTAGCTCATTTATGTTAAATGAAAGATGATCAACTTACAAGCATCGTGATGGGAAGATCTTTAAAAATATCATACCCAAGAATAATTTACGAGATCCAAAGGGATAGACATGTTAGTTCATTTAAGCAAAACAAACAGGGAGTCCTGGGGGATGGTGTGGGGTGGTTAGGGGTACAGGGGAGCCTGGGAGAAGGTAGCAGTGGGGGCTGGTAGTGGGCCCTTTAGGGGGTCCTACAATGGGCCTTCGCCTAGGACCCCCAATTGCCTAAGGCCGCCTCTGCCCATCTGTTTTGTATCTGCCACCTCAGCACTGCCAAGCAGCAAGCTGAGCAGGGCCTTTGGTTTCTCATCTGAAGCTGCCCTGAGAGCTGACTAGCTATGAAAGGAGGGGAGGAGTCTGGGATGAAGGAGAGCAAAAAGGGGCAGGCAGCCCCCAATGTGTTTTGATCTAATCCACTTTATAAGCTCAACTGCTTGTTATATGTTCTGAGATACCTGAGCAAATGATGTTTTAGGAGGGCAAGTTTAATGAATGCTAAAGTGTGGTCAAGGAGCAGCCAAGAGTGAAAGAAGAGTAAGCAGTTCTTGTTATGTATATAAATTAAGCAAAGCAGTAGGGTTACGAAACCTGTACTTTGACTACAGAGGCCCTTTCTATTTCTGCTAGATAACACAGGGACACATGAACAATGATAGAGACAAAAGTCTCCTGATCATGTGAGGACTAGCCCACTGTGGTGCCAGATGGTTGAGGAAGCAAAACTGAACACACAGTGCCTGGTTCAACCAAGTGCCCCTAGCTCCCAGTGGCACTGGAGGGCATTCAGTGTCTCCGAATCATGTCCATCGTCATCACAGTCCTTTGAAAGATTTAACAGAATAAGTGCAGAACCACAGCCTTGAGATGCTGGGCACTAGCCTCATTTGTGCTGTGTAATATAACTGGAATTTAAAAGAATCTGTGAGAGAGATGGAGAGAGAAAGTGGAGAAGGAGATGCAGCAGGGTTGTGCGGGAGCTATGATAAAGATAGCAGAAACGGGGAGTTCTTCACAGAGGTTATTGTTTCTGTGTGTTGATGTGATCCGTCAGATTTTCCAGGGGTAGCAGCTAGGGTTTATGTTGTTTGACAACCAGAGACTGATTCCTTTCATCTCAACCTGTTAGAAAGTTCCTTCCTGCCTTGCTGATAAAGAAGCTGGATTCATTCTGGTGGTAGAATGCAGCCTCAGCTGGTCAAAGTAATGTGCAAAATGTGCATCCCCTAAAGTGTTTGCTGAGTGCTTCTGTAAGGCTGCTGGGCTGGCATGGGGCTTGGGAAGGACAGGAATCATTCATGTGGAGAGCCTTATCTTTCAATTCCTTGGAAGTTTTCTGAGGTTTATGAAACTGAAAACAGCCAGGCCTAGCACAAAGGGTCATAGGTATCAATCAAAAATCTGTAGCAAGCTCAGAAGAGCTGTCTGACCAAGCATTTTAGAGTGCTATACAAAAGCATTCATTTGAATTTTTTGTTTTATGTATATACACTTAATCCCTGCCAAACAAACACTGGACTGTCTGGAAGCACAGTGCACCTGCTGTTTCAGCCCTGTGTTTTATCTCCAGGGTGGCTAAAGCACACTAGTAAGTTCCTAGATTTGAAACATTACGAGCATCTCCTCTCACTGCCTGCATAATGCAGGCCAGTGAACCTTGATGATAGATACAATAGATCACAGGATCATTTGTTATGCATCAGACAGAATTCAAAAAGTAACTGTTAAAGAGTGTAATCACGACTAGCTGAGCAATGAGGATTAGTTCACGAGCAGTACAGTTCAGGTATGTCTACACTTCAGGATGGGGATATAATTCCCTAGCTCAAGGAAACACATCTCCCTGTTCCCATTGAGTTAGGGAACTAAAACCAGTGTAGCCATAGTGGCGGTATGGGCTAACCACCCTGAGTTCATGCCTAGTATGTTGGACATACCCTAAGAGGGGACCAACAGCCACCTTTCCCTGGTTGCTCTTCAAAGCATTGGGGTTGTGGTTGGTTTCATATATTTGACACAACTGAGCATCAGGGAGAGCCCATGACCAAAAGCCAAGATAGAGAAGAAGTTTGTCATGTGATTGTAAGCATATGTTTGTGTAAATCCTGGATCTCTTGACCACATCTCTCTCCTTTCCTGCCCTTTTATACATCAGGATGATTTGGTACTCAGGAGCCATCAGGTAATGAAGGGTTATCTTACAAGACATAGGATTGTACCTGAATGTCCAGAAGATGGAAAGACACAGTGGGTGAGGTGATATTTTGTATTGGACCAACTTCTCTTGGTGATCAGCTTTCAAGTTCCACGGCACTCTTCTCCAGGTCTGCAAAGACATTTGTTAACAATCTTTACTTTGTTGTCAGCACTGCTCAGCCTCAAAAGCAAAGGACCAGCATCATTGACCAACTTTTGCTTGTCCATTTTCAGAGAAAGGGCCATGCAATACTCTGTTTTTTTCTCATGGTTGGGAATCTTCTAGGAGGTTTGCTTTTAGATCAGGAAGGTGGAGCTGGTATGCCCAAAATGATCTTACATGTCCTAAGGCTTCATAATTAGAACAGATATACATGCCTTTGACATAAATTTTGAAGTTTTGTTCCTGTCACTTATATCCAGACTGACAGATGTCAGAAAGGTAAATGAAAACTCAGCTATAACCATTAGGAGATGCATATGTTGACAGGCCTATGTGCATATCTTTGTATGCTTAGTGGAAGACCACATAAGTGCTACTGAATTCCTGCCTCTTTTGGTTCTGAATTGCAGTCTGAGTTACTAAGGCAAGATCAGATTAAGTGGAGATTTGATATGACTCCAAGATATATGCAGCAGGGGACCCAGAGGTTAAAGTAAGGGGGAACACACTGGAACACAGTTCTGGAGTCCCCAGTTTTTAGGCCAGCAGTGTTCCGGGGCCCCTAAAAACAGAGGAATGCACAGAAACGCTGAGTTCTGGGGCCCCGCTAAAAATAGCACAAGCAGCCAGAATGCAGCGTTCTGGTGGCTCCACCTTAAGCCCTATCTCACCTTAAGCCCAGCCAGCAGAGAGCTGCAGCAGGTGGGGAGTTTGTGACTCTCTCCCTGCAGGGCGGAGCAGTTTGTGGCTGGAAGCACTTTCCAGCTAGTCAGGCAGCCTGCAAACAGCCCAGGCAAGGGCTTGGGGAAGCTGCTGGGGGATTTGTGTGTGTGGGGGGGGTGGCTTTGTGTGTGTGTGAGGTGTGTATTGGGGCAGGCGGTGGGTTCTGGGGATGGGTATGGGGGGCCCACCCATGCCGGAGGGGGGACCCACCCGTGCCAGAGGGGGACCCACCTGTGCTGGAGGGTTCTGGGGCCCACCAAATTATGCTTAACTCCTGATGGATCCCACCCAATATTCTAGACTGCTGTGTTCTTTGGAGGATCTTTTGTGATCTAAGTTGAACTGGGCCCAAAATGAGACAATTCTGTGGGTAAGCCATTTGTAGATAAGCATACTCAGGGCATTTTCCATCCTAACTGCCAGCTGGGAGCAAATGATTAGCTTGGCTGTCACATCTCACTAGGTATAAGGCAGCTGCTTTTGTTCTCTGAAAATTTGGGGAACTTCTCTTCCAGTGTGACCAGTACCTGGGGATAATTTCCACCTGTTGCTAGGCAACGGTTTAAAAATATATGTTCTTTCAGTGTTTAGAGAATTTAGTGCTGCTGGAAAGTGACAAATGGACAGGGCTGGAGTCTCTTCGCTGTATCTGTGGAAGAGATCTTGAGTTTTCTATTGTCACCCACAGCCCTGTGCCTCAGTCTGGAGATGGAGAACTCACTCATTAATTCAGTTTCTTGGCTGCCTTGCTGAGAGCACTAACAAGGTGCTCTGGCCTGAGCCCACCCCTCACTCCACATGCAGCAGCAATATCTGGAGAGGGAGGAAACACTATGCAGAGGTGCATGATCTGAAGAAAGCCTGTGGCAGGGCCACAGTTTGACCAGCAGGAGAGAGGTCACAAGAGGCCTCAGTTAAACCAATTAAGCCTCCTCTGGGGTTCCTGGATTATTGATAGGGTTCTCATTTCCCCAGAAGAAAGCATATCAGCAGAGTCACAGGCCTCTGAGTCAATCTGACCTCCAAATTAACAGTATGAGACTAAACAGAGAAACATGCTTGTCTCCCAAGCTTCCTGTCTTGGCCTGTGATCAGCAAGTCCCTCTCTTTCCCTCTTGTGAGGGCATCCAGCCCACCCTTTGGGTGTGAGCCTAGTTCAACCCACCTGTACCTGTTTGCTTCTGCTCAGTGTGGGAAGCACCATCAACAGTATCTCAGAAGCCCTTGCTGGGCTTCAACCACTGTTTGGTTACACTTGAAAACTTCCTATAGCACCATAGGGATGCCTGCCCTCTAGGACAGGGGTCTCAAGCATGCGGCCTGTGGGCCACATGTGGCCCCAAAAGCTATTTTCTACAGCCCACAACAACACTATTGTTACCAATATTTGCAATATTGTTGTATGAAAAGGTTTCAGTGGTGAGGCCCTTGGACTAACATACTAGTCCTCATGTGGCCCTCTAGTAGCCCTCATGGTGATTTGAGTTTGAGACCCCTGCTCTAGGGGTACCAAACAACCAGTGGGCCCCGTCACAAAGGCCCAATCACAGCAGTAAGCTTAGACACAAGTGGGCCAATTCATGAGTCGTATCAAGATGAAAAAAATGGTAAAAATTATGGGAAGTTTTGGCCCTTTTAATGGCAAAGCTTCAATAAAGGCTCCCATCTCTGCCAAACAGGGTGGACCCCCCCCCCCACTCAGCAGGCACCTGCTTGTACTTTAAACTGTTACACCATTTGTTTCCACTTTACTGTGTGACAATGGGGCAACAGAAACCTACAAAGAATATCCCAGCTAACTCTGTTGAGACAGTCACCCTTTCATTCTCACACATGACTCCAAACCTGTACAAGGTCCAGAAGATTAGTTTAATGTCAGTGATTATTTGAGTGCTCATCTACCACTGAAATGTGGCCACCACTGGTATGGAACAGATCAGCCACTGTGCACCAACAAACTACAGTTGGTATTTTTTTAAAAAAGGGCTCGTGAAAAGTTTAGCTTACCCTACAGAAGGAAATAACAAAGACAGAGGGGGCCAAAATAACCCTCAAGGGAAGGGGTAGCACCAGGGGGATCATTGATGACCATGAAGAGTCAGAATCTGTTTTTAGTTGGTTTTTTTTTTTTTTTTTGGGTTAGTCCTCGGAGAAAATGCCTGCAACAGTGCAGTGAATGGCAGGAGGCAATCTCCTGAGTGTCAAGCTCCATATCATGGAGCAGATGAGTTTCTCCTTTCCAAATTACGGCGACCTGCCCTTTGTGGTAGTGGTGAATGATCAGTTCATAGCATATGATTATGCATGATCAAAGCTGAACAATGTTTTGAAACAGTAAGGCAGTAACCAAGTCCTAAATCTGGTTAGTATTAGTATCTGGGCTGGATATGGACTAATTAGACTAGAGCCCCAGGTGGCTGCTCATGAGCAAGGGACCATGGGCCAAGTGCAACTGTGGTGCAACTCAGTGACACTACCCCACAGATCAAACTAGGGAAAAGTTTTGAGAAGCACGTGGCCTCTTGTTGTTTTGCCTTTGGTTTCTGCTGATCATTGGCATTAGCAGTGAATTGCTCCTGGGGAGGCTTGGGAATGAACATTGCATTAAGGGGCACGGTGGGGTACTGTTCATACTCATCTTTGTCTTTGGCTAGTGGTATTTATTCCCCCAAACTGGGTTCACGGCATATCCCTACATCTCTTAGGGCATGTTGACTTAAGTTTCATCCACATACAGCTGCTGCAGGCACTGACTCGCTTTTGTGTTGGCAGTGTGTGCCCTCACCAGGAGTACTTGTTCCGATTGTTTTGTCAGTCTGGGATGTTGTGGGACAGTTTCTGAAAGCCACTAACAGCTGACATAAGCAACAATGTCTACACTGACACTGCACTAAGCTATCTACATTGTCCTCAACTCTATGCCTCTCATGGAGGAAGAATTAAGTCAACATACCAGGGAAGTTACATCGGTGGGAGTGAAGTTAGTGCGGAGACTCGCACAGGTAGGTTGATGCAAGATGCCTTGTGTCAACTTACCTCTGTAGTGTAGAGTGGTGGCTTTCAACCACTGTTAGGACACATTAATGTGTCATCACACAGCAGTGAGTGTGTCGCAGAGAGCCAGGGAAATTGCTGGATTTGGCCTGGGGTGAGTGACCTGGTGAGTCCTGTAAGATTGCATTATGCCACCACCTGGGTTACAACCTAGAAAAGGTTAAGAATTACTGGGGTAGAGAAGGCGTTAGAGTTTGTCTAGTTAAGAGAGGTGCTGGAAGCACCTCTCATTTTGGGTTGGAGGGAGGGCACACCATGTGTCTCAGTGGCTGTCTATTGGCTGGGGAGAATTAGCCCATAACCCATTAGTCACTCTTGGCTTTCCAATGGGGTCAGATAGGCTCCCTGTTTGTAGCCCTCAGGCAAGGTGGGGCAGAGGCAGTGGTGGATTAGGGGCCTCTGGGCCTCCTCCACTGGTGGGCCGCACCTAAGGTCCCACCTGCCCTCACCTGGGGCCGCAGCACGCCCTTGCTCCAGTCTAGGGCCCTGCTCCCTGCAGGAGGGCCAGTGCTGAGTGGGGGACTGTGGACTGGGGCCAGAGGCCAGTTCCAGTTCAGCTGATCAGTTCCCCTGATGGTGGGGCTGACTGATACGTGCGGGGTGGTTTCCAGAGCGGCCCAGCCGTGCTGGAGGCTGTACTACACATCACAGCAGCTGGCCCCACCCTGCCCCCAGAGGTGGACCAGCCAGCCCAGGGGTGGAGCAGGAGAGCAGAGCCTGGCCTCTGGGCTGGCCCACCCCACCCCTGGGGGCAGACCAGCCTGCTCCCAGGGCGGAGCAGGACTTGCAATGCTATTGAACAGCCTGGCCTCTGGCCTAGGATGGCTCGGCTCCCCTGCCCAGTGCCTCACGGTGAAGAGCTCCCCCACATTGTATGGGCCCCATGGGCCCATGTGCTAATTCACCCATGGGCAGAGGAGCAGTGCAACACCCAGGACCTCAGGCAGGACAGCCAAGTGACACTGTCTATAGCTCATGGCAGAGGTTTAGGAACCTCAGCAGCTGATGGCTCAGCTGGGGGTGGCTGCCAGCCCATGGGAGTGGCAGAGGGTAGGGGGACACAGGCCAGCTCAACTCCACCACTTCCCAGCCCAGGGCCCTAACAGTGGGGAAGTGGTCTCACACTGAGCCCGTGGGGAGTCCCACTGTAACATGATTGAGGCACAGGCCCCAACACAGCCAAACAGCAGTCAGCCACCTCTGGGCTACCTCTACTGCCCTGTGTGGGCCTGGGCCCATGGGGCATCTTCAGTGACCAGATGCCCAGCGGTTCTCCTGCAGACACACTCCCTGCTACCCTAGGCACCTCTGGATTTAGCAGCTGAATCAGCCGCAAGGAAGACACACCTGTTCCCTCACTGTGTCTCTCCCAAATGAACTAGAGGGCAGATCTTCCTTTTATACTTCCTGTCCCACCTACTCACTTCCAATGGTGAGGCAAGTCTGGCTCCACCCACTCAGGTAGCAAGGCTCGCTTCTCCCCTCTGGGAAGGAAGGAGGCCACATCACTTCTACATTTACACTGGAAAGTCATACTACTATAAGGGATTGTCTGATTTTACAGCCCTGTATTTGTACTGCTATAACTCCCTAAATGGACACATCCATTCCAGGATAAAAATGTGCTCTTTCCAGTTTAGTTTGTGCTACGTTGAAGGCAGTTTAAGGCAAGTGAAAAAAGCCACACTTATTCCAGAATAAATATCGCCACACAGGGAGATACAGTGGTTGCTCTGCCTTCCATCAGGCCTCTTCCCAAGAGCTGGAGACCCAGGGATTACCTCTGAAATGAGCCCCCCACCCCCATTTGAATTCTTAGAATAAAATCACTCAAACCCATAGCAACTCCCTAACACCTCCTTGTTTAGTGCACGATTTGTACACCTCATCACACTCCCATGTAGACAAGCCCTTATTTCTGGAGTGGTCAAAGGACAGCCAATGTAGTATTCCAGTGCAGCCCATGCTTATCCTCACCTGGCGTGCAGAGGTGCAGTGTGCAGACAGTGGTCCAAGGATGTGGTGTAAATTAGGCACAGGGTCCTGGAGTGTTGCCAGTACCACCCTCAGTTTGGTCATTACCCTGGGTTACACTTCCAGGGCTCTTCACAATGGAAAGGGTTGAAAACATCCTTATTTTAAAAATGACAATTTACATGCCACAGGGAAGAGCTCTTTCTCCGACTAGCAGGTTCTGCTGTGTTCAATGCCCCATTGTCCATAATGGTACAGCCTTGAGGAAGGACATTTTCTGTGATCAACGTCAGATCCACACCCTGTTTAACAGAGGCCTTTGTGTTTATTCCCTTGGCTTTTAGGGGAAGAACAAAGTTCACTGACACTCTCATTTCGGTGTGACATTTCTCTTTGACATTGCAATGTCGTCTCGGTTGACTAACTTTGAAATTCTGCTGGAAGCTGCTAGAGCCAGCTCCTGCAATGCAATCTGAAGGCAGCACAGATGAGACTCTGGGGCGTAAGGTACCAGACACTTGCTTGGAGGAGTTCCAAAGGGGCAGCCATGTTAGACTAGTAAAGCAAAAAATAGCAAGAAGTCTTGTGGCACTTAAAGACTAACAGATTTATTTATCGAATGAGCTTTCATGGGAGAATATCCCACTTGTCGGATATTCTCCCATGAAAGCTCATTCGATAAATAAATCTGTTAGTCTTTAAGTGCCACAAGACTCCTTGGTTTTTTTTGCTTGGAGGAGTGACCATGCCTTCCCATCCTAAGCAAGCTATCAAAGTGGCTGACAGTGATGGAGCTCGCTGTGGGCCTGATTATCAGAAAGAGGCTGCCTTTTGTGTGTGCAGATTCTTGAGCACAGACATATGCAACCTCCTACCACACAAACAAATGCATGCACAGAGGAGAGAGTCTAGCACTTGTGTGGGCTCAGGAACCCATGGAAAGGGTGTGCACAACTGCTCTGCACTGGCAGATTCCAACTTCCACAAGGATGCTGGGCTGAAGCCCTGTGAAAATTTTTATGGCTTACTTCATCTGTGAGAGAAATGAGATTTAGGCCACTCAATTTTATTTAAAACAGTGTCCATCATTTCTGTGGCCCCCATTCCCACTGCTGTCACAGGATCAGGCTGGTTATATAGCATTGAAAGCTCATAATGGAAAGCAGAGAATCATAGGAAAAGGCCCGATTCTGCTCACAGGGATGCAGCAAAACACCACTGACAGCAATGGAATCAATTCCAATTTACAGCTGTGTGAGGGAGCAGAACCAGGCTCCAAGACTCATGCTGCTTGGCTGTCCTGTCCTCCATCTTATCTTGTCATTGGCTGTCCTGTCCTCACTCAAGCCTATAGTTACCAGATACCAAAGCACAGAAAGGAGGACAGTGAAGTATGAAAAGGAAGACGTTGGAGGACACATGGAGAAAATGTAATATTCTTCTGGTTTTAGGGGGCCCTGGGATGCTTCCCCCTAAAAATAGGGTGTTCCAGGGTATTCCAGCATACTTTAACCCCTGTAAATAAAAAGCCAGACAAAAATCATGTATTTTTAAAATGCCTGCTGGACGAAGGACATGAAAGTAAAAAGGAGGACATGTCCTCCTTTTGCCTGACATCTGATAACCCTGCTCAAGCCAGCCTCCTCACTTGTCAAGCCTATCCCTATGGCTATGGCTAGTATAAGCTGAGGCAGGGGCATCGCTAGACATAAATATGGGGGGGGCCAGCCCCCACAGGCTGATGGGACCTGATCCTTTCCCTCCCCCCCACCCCCCGCTGGTTCCTCGGGCCCTTCCCACCCCACCCCCCTGGAGGCCCCCGAGCCCTTCCCTAATCCCTGGTCCTGCTGCTCCCCACTGCCCCAGGCCGACCCCTTCTCCTGTGCTCTTTTGCCACCAGGGCAGTGTGTCTGCCCCCAGACTCCCCCCCCGACTTACCTGGCCACCGGAGGGAGAGCAGGGTTAGCCCAAGGACGGGAGTTTTAAAAACTCCCAGGCCCAGCCTGGGGCATCTCTCTCCCGGCTGGAAGATGCTGTCTTCCAGCCAGGTAGAGGTTGTGGCTGCTGGCTGCCCACAATGTTCCCTGTGCGGGGGTGCTAGGGTGCACCCCCGTGCAGTTTAGTGGTGGGCTACTGAAGGGCTGGCCCTGAGTTTCAGGGGGCTGAGGCCCCCTCAGGCCCCCCTCAGTGATGCCACTGAGCTGTGGTATCCGAGGCAGCTGGCAGTCTCCTGGAAGGTCCAAATTCAAGCCATGAAGGTTCCCCTTCCTTCCATGCCAGTTGTTATTAGCACAATCCCTGTCCCCAAATGTGAAGCCTTGAGACTAGCCTTGCTGGTTCCCTCATGTCTGAACAGGTCTTTGTAGCCTCCTAAAAAGCAAGCAGCTCCTAGGAAACACTTATCAAGGAGGGATCTCCCTGTCACAGGATAAATAAGGTGCTCACAGTGCTGCCTGAGGGCAGAGCTGTAACTAGGGTGGGGCGAATGGGGCTTTGCCCAGGGTACACTGGAGTGACTCAACAGAGCCACTCTGTTAAAGGGCACGTTTTGCACCGCCAGCCCCAAGCGCCACTAATTGCAAGAGGAGCTGAATCAGAGCGTTAAGGCTCTGCCGGAGGACCACATGTGGCATATGGCTTGCAGCAACCTCCCTCATAACCACAGGACAAAGGCAAGCAGCTGCCAAGGACATTTTGCTGCTGAGCCCAGCCAACAAGTTATTTTTATTTGTTTGCCAGGGACGATACAAATACCAGTGAGTCTGAAATTGATGCACAGGCAGGAGCCCTTGCTGCAGTGCTCAGCCTGGCTCAGAATTTAAGCTCTCCCAGCAGAGCAGAGCTCGAGATGGATTTGGGTTCATGACTATTTGCAAACCCCTATGCAGCATAGCTGCTACCCACTGGCTCCTGGAAAGTTGTCAGTGAAGCCCTTGGCCACACAGAGTCTGAGCTCTGCCAAAGCATGACATTAAAGAAGGTAATGATGTACTCAAGGAGTAGAAATGGGCAGTATTCCCCTTCCCAAAGGGGAATATTCCTGGAAAAGGTCTCCCCCATCACTGTGCCCAGCCACCTGCGGCAAATACCTTGACAAACAGCCAGTCGGGTTGGTCTCTCTAGTGAGGACTGAAGAAGAAGAAGAAGAAGAAGAAGAAGAAAAAAAATCAGAGCAAGCCCAACTGGCCACCCTCAGACTGATTCTCTTGCCCTGGGGCTGCTGGAAATGGGGAAGGTTGAGAGCTCCTTGACATCTCCTGCCGTAGCATCTCTGCTTGAACCACCATTGTCACTGGGCACCAGCTCAACAACAGGGGGAGACTGACAGTAGTGGAAGGAAGGGACTCCTCCTTCTTCCCCACCCCTCCATGTATGTTACTGCTCCACCCCCACATGTATTATCAGCAGCCACTAATCTGAAAAAGTTTCAACACTGCACCTGCTGTCCATCTCAAGCCTTGCTCACCTGGGTCAGGCGCTCAATTTTGCAGATGATCCCTAGTTTTAGGGTGTGTCCAACTGAACTGTATCTGAACCCTTCCGCCAAGAAGATCTAGAGAGATGGAGGAAGCAGAATTTGCAAGAAGCACTTGGGGTGGTGCAGGCAGAGGCCCATGCTCCCATGACATCTGTATGGTGAGCGGCAGCTCACTAAACTAAAGGAGGATTCTGGTCAAGAGACCTGGGCAAGGGAAACAACTTCACTAATGTATATAAAAGCCCCTAAAAAAGTAATTAGCACCAAGGGATTTTCCACGATGATTTAGAAGAAGATCTAAGGTGATGTAAATCATACTGCACCATCACTGTATCCCTCATCTGACTGATCATATTTCATATGGCAGGAGAGGTGACTAGCAATATTCAAATAACTAAGTCCAGACCAGTGAGCAGCTTCAGAAGTGGCCCAGTGTACAACTGAGATGACACTGGTAAATGACTGATGTGGGCAGTGATTTACAATGTGTTCCATAGTTTGCCACGGGCGTCCATAGTCACACTGGGCATTCTCTTGTCTTTCAGAGATGAGCGCAATGACAGATTATAACATGCAATGTTCTGAAACTGTTCAATGCCAATCATGGTTTCAGGTGTTTGGGAGATAAGTATTATCCCAGTACTCTTTCTGTTGTGCCCTGGGATTAAATGAGGATGCACTAACTTTAATGAAGCACTTGGAAATTATATGACTTGAGCTAATGCCTTTATTAGTCAGAGAATGGACCCACTTGTGCAGGTCCAGAGTCCTATTTTCAGTGATTTAGGTTTATAACTCACCTGCCTGCAAGAGTGTAAAAATTAGAGTCTCAACCCCAAAAGCAGTTTATGTTTTCAAATAAAAAATTTTAAGGGATGTGAGTAGAAAAAAAATAGTTTTTCTGGGCCACAGAAAAGTAGGGAAAAAAATATAGCTCCTCCCAGCTTCAGAAACTCAGGAAAAGAACAAGCATAACTGCTTCTCTAAATGAAACATAAAACCCCTTTTGTCCAGCTCCTATATGAATGCTGCTCTTTTTCTTATTTGAGGAAAGCTGCCCTTTCAGGATTTTGAAATAAATATATTGGCCAAGTGCCTGTTCTTGTACGTGTATAAATGAGTATATTGGTATTAAAGGAAATGTTAGGACCATTACTTCTGTTTTATTTAAAAACATAACTGTGATGAGAAATAATAGTGACAGAAATGCCGTGGTGATTTTTAGAGGTGATTTAATACAGTTTTATGTCTTGATTTCACTATCGGCTGTAGCGGTCCTCATACCCATAGCCCAACCATTGCCTCACTGTGCTGGATGAGAGTGAGAAAGCCAAACTGACTAGTTTCACTCCACCTCTACTTTGGTGGGACATGCGGAAAGCAAAGGATGAAATTCACCTTAGGGCAGAGTGGCAGAACAAGGCCATGTCCCCATTTGAGCTGGACTTTCAGGTGGGAACATAACTGTATTATGTTATGCAGGATGTGCTAAATCAATCTCCTGATTCTGCTGCACCAGCACAGGCAGTGTTGCCCAGTCAAAAGAGAGAACTGCTCATCCCACCATTAGTTAACTTAGGGCAGTGTTTCCCAAACAGTGTGCCATGGCACACAGGTGTGCTGTCATGTCTGAGCAGGTGTGCCACAAAATTTTTTAAAAAACTACTCAAAGAGCTCTGGATTGGCTCATGAATATTCATGAGTGTATTTGGAAACTATACAGCAGCGTACTTCAAATTAATTATAGGTAGCAAAGTGTGCCACAGCAGAGATAATGTTGGGACCACTGGCTTAGGGGACCACACATAAAGCTAAGAACCATCATACCATGAACTCACCTCTTCTACTCACTGCTACTTATATTTCTGTAAATGCCACAATTCCCATTACAGAGAAACAGCATCTGCTTTAGGAGGCAGTCAAATATCAACCACCTTACACTGCAAATTGTCACTTCATTTAGGCAGTCAGGACTGGATTCCCAAGTCTCATTCACTTAGCCATTCCGCTGTTCACAAGGAAAGTGCCAAATCTGTGTACTTGGGTGATCTGTCTCTCACTAAACTTCCCTCCCAAACCAGGAAGAGAACACAGATGCCCTGTGTCCCCAGCATTCTGCAGCTGTCCAGAACACAGTTGTGTGACTTGTTGACAAAGTATAGGCTGTATCTCTGCTTACACCTAATCCACCAAAGGGACAGCATTTACTGCTGTAGTTATAGTGGTAGCTGTCTGTGCTGGGGGGCTGCAGGATCACCATTGAAGAACTGCTGATGATGCAAGAGAGAGTGTCCTTGTGGTACATATGGGAATGTCTCTTTTTCCAGTTTCCTTTTTTAAAAAATGCTTTACTCAATGAACACAGCAAGAAGATAGTCTTTAAATGAGCTTTATAGATAAAAATCCTTATGATTAGTCAATTATTGTGTGGTACACAACAAAACACAGCTGTTCTACATTTCAGTCATTTGTCACAATTTCAGTGGCTCATCTCATATTGGCACATTAGAAGGCTGAGAGATACAATTTAAATTTTAGCTCAGGTAAGGGGTGAATTTCACCTCAATATCATAAATTACACAAGGTGAATTAAATTTTAAAAATTCTCTCACTTTTACCAGCTTGAGGCCTTTGTAGGAATTCTCATCTCCACAACGTCCTTTTACACCAAGCCAGCCTAGCCTATAGGCTGAGACAATGCTAAATACAAATCTGCAAAGATGTCAGCCACTCACGAGTCAGCTTTTGTAAGGAGGTGTTGAAGCATCTCTTACCTCACCTGTAAAATAGGCCCTGAGATCCCTTCCCTCCCATGCCATAGGCCCTGAGTTCCCCAGTCCTCATGGCACAACATCTCTTTTCATAACAGGTACTTCCTGTGCTTGTCATTAATATACATCGCTCAAAACCTACCCTCTGCATTCATTGGTCTTAAAGACTGTAATTGTAATGATCTTGAGGATTCATTTAAACTTTAAGACCATACTACGGAATGAGTGAGGAATAGAACTTCAATCATATTGACAGGTATCCAGGTGTGTAGTTGGGAGCATCCATGTTAGATCTCCTGTATGGCAGGTCTGTCAGTTCACATAACACTGGCTCACACTAGGGAGTGTCTCTAAATTCAAGCCTTCTACAAAAATAGCTCTACATCTCCCCCCCAAGGAAAACAAGTTAACATTTAGATACATATAAAAACTAGCTACTGATGCATGCACTAACACATAACAGCTATCAAAAAAACATGTATAAGAACAGCCCATAAACTCAGTACTTAAAACGGAGAGGTTACTAGCATATCACTCTCAAGTGAATCTTTACCACCCACTTTCCTCAGATATCCTAGCAAGTCTCTACGACTATGTCTGTACTGGGGGAACTCTTTTAAGTTGATTTAAGAAGGCCAACTTTAAGTCAACTTAAAGTCGACCTTGTTAAGTCTACTGAAGGGTATGTCTACACTGGGCCTTGCCCTTTGCCCTGCCCCAGGGCCAGATCTGGTTCCGGGGCCCCAGTGTAGACATACCCTGGCTCTTGCTGCCGGTGGCAAGTGGCTTGGAGCCGGATTGGGCCCCAAGCTGCTTGCCAGCAGCAGCAGGAGCTGGCTCCAAGCTGCCTGCCACTTGCTGGAGCTCAGGGCTGGCTCGGGCTCCCGGAGTCAGATCGGGCCCTGCAGCTAGATCAGGCCCCAGAGCTGTGCAAGGGGCAGGGTCCAAGTCTGGGTCCCAACTCCTGCCTCTCCATAGGTCAACTTCAGCCTTAAGTTGACTTGAAGGGCAGGTGTTATTAAGTTGACTTAAGCAAGTGCTTAAAGTCGATTTAATACAAGCCCAATTTGGATGTGGAGTTCCTTAGGTCGACTTAAAGAAGGTTAAGTTGACCTAAGGCACCAGTGTAGACATACCCTATGAGTCTTTCTGGACATTTGATGACTCTATAGATCTTCTCAGTACCAGTCCTTTGTTCAGGTCTCAGCCATCTTGTTCCCTGACAGTTTCATCACCATACATTGATGATAATGGATCAGTCGGAGGAGATATGCTAGGATGTACCTCAACTTCCATGGTGTTAGAAGTCTCTGGAATAAGTTGTAGATCCCATTGATTACATCAGAATGTGGCCCCTTGGTCTGTCTGGACCACATAAGACTGTTGATACAGCTGTTTTTTAATGGTACATATTTGGCCCCAAGTATTAGAGGTGTGATTCCTCAGGCACAGTCTATCACCTGGGTTAAGGGATGGTAGATCATGAGCCCTTCTGTCAAAATAATTTTTTTGCTTCTACTTCTGATTTTATTTCATCTTCCAAATGGTAGCATTGTTCTGAGATTGCAGCAAGTTATCAGTAATAGGTGAATTAGATCTGATTCTTCTTCCTATTAATAGCAGAGATGGAGAAAAGCCATTCTCCGGGGGTGTGCTTTGGTAGACCAGCAATGCTATATACAGATCACCTCCATCTCCAGTCTTTTTCATCAGGTTCTTTACTGTCTGTGTAGACCTTTCCACCAGTCCATTTGATTGTGGGTAATTTGGACTGGAGGTTTCATGATGAAAATCCCAATCTGAGGCAAATTGCTTAAAATTCTGCACTTGAAAATTGTGGCCCATTGTCACTGAAGACCTCATCAGGAATTCCATGCTGGAGGAAATTCTTTTCATCCCAGTGATTGCTGAATTACTGTTAGTACTGTGCAATGTGAAAATTTCAGGATATAGAGAGTAATAATTACTTACTATTAATTAATCCTTTGAACATCAGGTAAATAAATCCACACACCTACCTTTTCAAAAGGCCTCTGTGAAACAGGATGGGGTCTCAGTGTTTCTGCTTGTTGGCATGGATTGTATTTCAAGCATAAAAAGCAGTTTCTTACCATATTGATGATGTCATGATTGATTTGTGGCCAATACATGACCTCTCATGCTTGCTCTTTGCACTTCTCAATTCCTAAGTGACCTTCATGGATCTTCTGTAGCATTTCTTTTCGGAGTCTCCATGGAATGACATTACCATCCTTGAAAAATCACTCCGTCTATTACAGTCAGTTCATGCCTGCAGTTCCAATAGCTCCTTATACTTAGCTCCTGCTTATTATTTCAGGCCACCCTTTAATTATCTATTTTTTAAGGATTCCCAATGATTCATCTTTCTCCATCTCTTCTCTTGTGTTGCAATCTCCTGTTAGTTATGGGATTCTGTCTCACAGCCATATCTACATAAGCTTGCACCTTTGTCTCCAGTATCTTCTTAGGTGCCACAGGTGTTACTGCTCTGGAAAGTGCCTCTGCTGTGAACATCAATTTGCCCAGTGTGTAGGTCACCACCAAGTTGCATTTTTGCAATTTTATCATCATTCTTTGAATCCTTAAGGTACAAACATTTAGTGGTTTGCTAAATAATGCAATTAAGAGCTTATGATCTGTTTAACCTTCCACTCTTTCAATAAATATACTGACTGAATCTCTCACGGGCAAATGAGATTCCTAAAAGCACCTTCTCAATCTGTGCATATCTAGTCTCTGCATCAGTCAGTGATTTGGATGCATATGCCATGGGTTGCCAGCAATCTTCATGTTCCTGTAAAATCGCTACACCCAATCCAGACTGTGATGCACCTGCTGAAATTTTAATAGGCCTCTCTGGAGCATAAAATTTCAATAATGGTTCCTGAATTGAATGTTGTTTTAAACCTTCCCGTGATTCCTCCTGTGCAGCATCCCAACACCATTTGTTTTTGTCCTCTAGGAGTTGTCTCAATGGTGCTTTCTTGGCAGAAAGATTAGGTATGAATTTTCTAAGATAGTTAATCATTCCCAGGAACCGCTGGACATCTTTCTTTGACTGGGAATGTGGCATTATTTCAATGGTTGAAATCTTCCTCTTGTCTGGTTTTATGCCTTCATGGGAGACAACATCCCCTATAAAAGTCAGTTCTCTAACTCCTAACACACACACTTGCCCTTATTCAGTTTGAGGTTTGCAGCCCTAGTTGCATCCAATAGTTGCTGAAGCTGACAGTTGTGCTCCTCTTTCGAGGAGCCCCAGATGATGATGTCATCCATGGAGGTGTCCACACTGCTAAAATGTTCGTAGATCATGTGTATGGTTTTTTGATTCACCTCTGGTGCTGAAGCCATACCGAAGGGTAAGCAGAAAAATCTGTACCTTCCAAATGGGATATTAAATGTGCAATTTTGAGCTTTCCTCTGTTGATTTTAGCTGACAAAATCCTGAGGATGCATCCAATTTACTGAAACACTGAGCATTTGCAAACTGAGTCATAATCTCTTCTCTAGTTGTTAGTTTGAAATACTCTCTTTGTATAGCTCTGTTGAGGTCTCTGGGATCTAAGCATACGAGTAGCTGGCCATTACTTTTTTCTCCCCACTATGACTAGGGAGCTCACCCATTCCAATGACTCCTTTACTTTTTGCATTGGTTCCATCCTTTCAAGTTCAGCCTTGAGTTTATCACAGAGTGCAAATGGCACCTTTCTACATGGATGAATAACTGAGGGGACCTGCTTGTTTATGTGGATTATATGTTCACCCTGCAAGCAACCCAAACCACGTCCTGATATTTTTCAAAGAGTGCCTCATAGCCAGATGCAGGCCTGTCTTGTAGTGAGAGCACCCTTTTTACCAGATTGAGTTTCTCACATGCAGTCAGGTGCAAAATTGGTGTCACCTTGTTACCAACTTTGCCCACCGACTCGGGGTATGCTCATTTATTAGGGTTGCTTTCTCTATGGGGAAGATGGTACTTCTATTAGTGTGCTGCTTGTGTGACTTGTGTTTCTATAGAGGTGCGTCTGAGCGGACCGGGTCTATCAGCACTCTCAGCTGACCCCTTATGTGTCCCTGAACTCAGTAGGCTAGGTCACACAGCACTTCTCTGCTGCTACCCTTATGTGCCCCTGTACCGCACCAAACTAGGCTTGATTATGGATCTTGAGCAGGCTGGGTCAAAACAGCACTTCTCAGCTGCTACCCTTATATGCCCCTGGACTCAATCAG
>ML682007.1:30972810-30992245 GCA_007922195.1 Podocnemis expansa | reverse complement strand
CCCCCCCGCTGGGGGCTGCAGCCCCCTTTCTGGGGCTGAGGGACAGCCCTCAGCACCCTGGCCAAGGTCCTGAGGGTTCCCTGGCCAGGGTGCTGAGGATCCAGTGTTGTTTCGGAACACTTTGTTCCGAAACAACATGTTCACACGCCTTGTTTCGAAACAAGGGTTTC
The DNA here is from genome assembly GCA_007922195.1 of Podocnemis expansa. Lineage (NCBI taxonomy): Eukaryota > Metazoa > Chordata > Testudines > Podocnemididae > Podocnemis > Podocnemis expansa. The sequence continues at coordinate 30,992,075 of ML682007.1, read as the reverse complement.
GAAACAAGTTTGTTTCGTCCCCAAATGGGGTTTAACTTGTTTCGAAACAACTGTGCGTCGTGTGAACATGTTTTTTTTTGTTTTGAAACAACGAGGTTGTTTCGAAACAAAAGTGCTGTGTGAACACAGCCTAAGACACAACAGCATTAGCACATGATGCTGTAACCTTGTTATCTGAGAAACTAATCCACTAGTAAATGGATTGCTAGGCTGGTCTATGAACAGTGCCATTCACACAGGGGCTCACCAGGTGTGAGTGAATGGGGAAGAGCTCACATATTATGAGTGAAGCTAAAAGAAGACTCCTTGGAAATGATCAGATCAGTTGTACTGCAAGCATATTCAGGGAGATGGTGAGCAATATGTCTTATCCTATCTGTCAGTGCATAGCTGACACATTTTCAGGAGCTATACATGGGAAAGGAGCTACATGTCTGGTTATTTTAAATCACAGGCAAGAACACCAAAATAAATCTAACAAATTGCAAAATTCCCCAATGTCACTTCTGTGTAGTTTCTCAAATTGGAGTTGAAGGGCAGAGCTGAACGGTAGGATGTGGAAAATATTAAGAATCACACTGCTCCATGACATGACCACTGCCTAAAACATCCCCTGATGTAAATGCATCAGAACTGTCCCTCTAAAGGACTGTGCCTCAGAGACAGCGTGGAACTTTTCATCCCTCTCTGTCTTCCTTGCTTTGAGGAGAGATATATCACTGTATAACAAGGTTGCTTTGCTTTGTTATGATCCCTTCCACTGGTGCATTTTGAAACACTTTGCAATATTGATCAGTTTACCTTCACCACCCCACCCATCTGAAGATGATAGTTATCATTACAGTTCAGGAAACTGAGGCACAGAGCAGTGAAGTAACTTGCCAAAGACCACAGCTCATGCTTTAGTTTCAAGATCATCTTTCCCCTCATACATGTAAAGTGTTATTAATTATTATTAACAATTAATTTTGCTATTTAAGTGAGAGCAAACATAGCCTATGCTGTACCACAGTGTGGCTTGTGAATCTGCAGAGATGGTGGACCCCAGCATGAATGTTACTCAGATCAGGATGACGCAATGCACCAGGTTCTGTAGACAACCTGCAATATTATAGATAAGCTACTGCAGTGTTGCAAAATGAAACCTCAGTCCTATGCAGACTTTAGCATGAGTGTCACTTTATGCCTATGAGGAATCCCAGTAATGTAAAAGGTGTACATTTGCAGGCCTGGGGGGGCTAAGTATGACCCGAGTGTCCCCAGCCAGATGCCAGCATGGCCCCCACCTGAATCATAGAATCATAGTCTGGGTGGACTTTGACTGCTCTGGCATTTGTTTCAGGGCCCTTATTGATGCTCAGTAAAAGGCAAAGGGTTTGCTTTCTTTTCGACTGCTTTAATATTCTAAAGTTGCTGTTTACAAAAAGCGAACATTTCACTGTTAGCTACTCCCGCTTATTGGTGAAAACCCTTAAGGCTCATTTTAATTGCAAGTAAATGATTCTTAATGATATAAATCAGACCCAGCGGAGGCTGAGCGCAGTCCTGGTATTTGGCATTGTAACCAGGAGTTAAGAAATGAAGTAATCTCAGAGTGAAAGGGGGCAGGTTTCAATCAGAAATTGGGCAAATATGAGACACCATCAAGGAAAGATAATCACTCGGCAGGATAATAATGAGGCACCGGCTTATCGGCTTTGCATGGTGAATCCTTAATATGCCTCTAGCAGATTTTGCTAGCTTGAATTTTAGAAGAGACAACTCAATAAGAAAGTTAATGAAGAAAAGAGAGATGGGCCTGACCAAAATGCCTCTTTGTTATAGCTGCAGGGACCAAAAAGTTGTTGATGCGGGGTGTTGCCATTTGTTTGTTTCTGCTATGATTGGATTGGTTTGACATCATGCACTCCTGAATCAGAAAGGCCATAGAGAGTAAATTTCACACCTGTCCCGTACAAAGCCTATTAACCATGTTATGTGGTATACAGCCCTTCTATTGCCCCCCTGCACAGGGATGGAATTTCACTCACAATGTGTAGCAATTTCCTTGCTATGGTTGTGCTTTTTTCCTGTTGCCATCTTAGTCCCTCTATGATACGTTTCAGGCTAGCATCCTGTTGCCCTTCTATGCCAAATGCAGCTAGTCATCAGTGTAAATCATTGCTCTTCTGCCCTGGGACTCATGGATTTTAAGGTCAGATGGGACAATCATGATCAATTGATGCATTTGTGATATATCCTCCTGGACTCTGTTCTTGTTAAGCACCCATAGGCCAAGTCTATACTGACAGTGGCAAATTCGTGGCTGCCGGTTTGATCTTTCCAGTTTGATTGAGTGGTCAGTGAAGACCCACTCAACTGATTCAGAGTTTGGCTCAGTAACTATACCCCCAAAAGTAGAGTTCTTCTGAGTCAAAGGGACAACATTTCCCTTTGACTCAGCAGTGATGGAGCTACCAAGATAAGTGAGTGTTAGAAAATTGAAGGGAGATATGCAAGTTATTTTACATAGCTTGCATATCTCCCTTTGACTGCTGTTAGAAATGGCAGCAAGTGTAGACCAGGCCATAGAGTGGATGCTCTCTGGGACTGGGGCTGTATCTTCCTTTGTGTACAGACAACCTAGCACACTGGGGCTTCTATCAGCATAAAAATCTGGAATCCCAAATGAAGAACTGAATTGTGATGGAAAAAATACTCAGAGCTATAGTTCAGTTGAAAAAGAGCTCCCGAAGTCTGGATGTTTATCCAAAGTACCCAGACCTCTTTTGTCTGTAAATCTGAGTTCAACTTCTCTTGAGACTGGACCTCCCCATGGGAATTTTGGTGTTTCCTGGTCTTGTAACGTGCCCTAGAGAAATCAAAAAGATTTTCTTAAATTGTAAGTTTTTTGGGTATGGAACCATGTTTGTGCAGCTCCCAGCACAATCAGGTGCCGCTTTTGAGTGGGGCATTTGGGTGGTTCTGCGGAAGAGACTTTTACTCTGTGTTATTTGATTTTGGGGTACATGCCACAATTACAAGACTCCACAGAAAAAAAAGATCTTCAACGTGCAATAAGAATAACAATAATATTAATATTATATTAATTTCTGGTTATATTGTGTTGTTCACAGTAGAATCCCAAAGACACTTTACAGAGATACGTTAGTACTGTCCCAGTTTTATGGATGGGTAAAATCCAAATGAGGCACAAAAAAGTTAGATTACTTTTTTAACGTAATCTCATTGAATATGTCACAGCTAAGAATAGAACCCAACCATTCTGGTTCCCATTTCCCTCCTTCCTAACCGTGATACAGACTCATTTTCCACCTTCTAAACTATGGCTTCCATGTCAGCATGCTTTTCAGTAACAACTGTAAAATGTCAATTCCCCAACTGGGTGTTTTCAGCTACTTTTGACACACAGCAGGTAGATAAATGATGAAAGAATATTTTCAGAAATGCTCCTCATCGCTATTTTAGAATGACTTCTGTGAATGCAGTTTTCTAGGCTCAATGTCACGAAAAATGTTTGAAGTCACAAGGTAAAATGTGTCACACTAAAGTTTTAGTTTTTCTGGACATTGAAATACTTGCTAAGCAATGGTAATTCCTGCTCTTGTGTCTACTCCTGCTCCTACAGATATCAACAGGAGTTGTGCCCCTGACTTCAAAGGAACTGGATTTGGCTCATGTTTTTTATCTTCTCCAGGGGCCCAATTATCAGACAATACTGGCATGTGAATGAGAGAGAAAAGAAAAGTGAAATTGTTCAGGTGAGACCGAATTTTGAGGTATTTAGGATTCAATGTCAAAACCTGCTCATCTTAGTCATGCTTTTTACCCCACTGAAGTCTGTGGGAAATCTCATGTAAGATAAATGGGATTTAAGCCTCTGAAGCAGATTGCAGCAGGAACGTCACTGCCCCAGGCAGAGACCCAGGGCACACTGCCTAGGCCACGATTTGGCACCCCAGCCCGATCATTCATCGGGCTCCTGCTGCCTCCAGATGCCTCGCGGGTTTGGAGCCAGGAGAGGAAGGCACTGCCGTGGGTGTCCAGCTTTGATCTGGCGCTGGGAGAAGTGGCCACCGCTGCAGGTGTCCCAGCCTCAATCCCCAGCTGGGGCTGGGCCAGGAGAGGTGGGCACTGCAGAGGGTGCCCTGGCGCGGGAATGGGCTATCTGGGACACTTGGGGCACTGGTGCCGAGACTTGGGGCATGTGCCCCTTGTGCCAGGCACCAACAATGCCCCTGGATTTCAGGGGTCTCAAACATGTGATCCATGGGTCAAATGCAGCCTGCAAACATCTTCCATCCAGCCCATGACTGCCCTCAGCATTACCATACTCTCTAACATAGAGAGCAAGAGAGAGGTCTTGCATACCCAGCGCTCTGCAGTGCTGCAACAGTGTCAGGTCTCGTGACATCACAGAGCACTGAGTATAGGAGACTGCGGTCTGCAAGACCACACTTTCTCCTTCACATACACAGCACTACATGATTCCATGAGAGTGCCACAGTATTTCTATTTACGGTATGTGTGTCCCACTTGAAGTACATTTAAGTCAAATCTGGCCTGCTAGCAAATGAGTTTGACACCTCTGAGATACGGGATGCAGACAGGTACCTTTGTGCCACTTCATGCTCTCCATAACAAGAGTAGAAAGAAGCATTTGGGGCCCAGTACTGCCTCCCTTCCCCAAGTTTGTGCTCACTACTACCAGTGCTACCATTGACTTGGATGCACTATGCTCTGGAGTGTCTGCAGAATCAGACCCTGGCTGAAATTAGTAGCCAATACACTTTGAATAAATAGAAGATGTTCCCTCACCCAGAACTTCATTAGCTGGAGAAATTCACTGCAGCAACAGCTCACAGAAACAGCTGCTGAGGCTACATTATCAAAAAGGGTTGAAGAACTGTATAGTGAATAACACCTGGAGCTATGAAAGACACAATGGGGCTAACCAAATCTCATGCTCCAGACTGGCTCTTGCAAGGGTCAGGTGAAATGTCCCCCACTCCAGAGTGCAGAGGTAACACTGATTTTCTTTTTTCTTCAGAAGGATCTGATCATTGCTGGCAGCAGGGTGCTGAGTTCGATGAACCAATATGTGGCAATGCCTTTTGTTTCTGCTTTACCTGCTTGTGGAATAGTTCATGCAATCATTACAGTTGTTCTGGGCATCCGACTCAGTGTCAGCGAGGGCAGCTAAGTCCCAGAGTTCAACTTGCTGTTTAAGGTGAGCTTGAGTCTCAGAAATCTGGCACACCAGCTTTCAACAAAATCTCAAAATCTTTTCCGAGGTCCTTTGACTATGTGAGCTGATTTCATAGAAAAAGCAGGCAAGAGATTAATGCTGCTCCAAACCAAAAATAATACCCAAGTAAATATCACGTTCTGCTCCATGGAGCTCACTAATGAGAGGAATAAGCCTTCTGTTTCTCAGAAGAGCTGCTAATCCTAAAACATGGAGAATTTGGAAGCAAACTGTCAGCAAGAACATTTGTTAGAACTCACGCCCAAAAGGGTCAAAGTAAAATATCCTGGACTGGCTCCAGCCTATTTCATCGCTAATTTAAGAACAGCCTTTCATTAGCGCATGTCATGGCAAGCAAGAAGGCGAAATATCAGAGGCTGAATATAGAACTGTTCCTACAAGAGGTCACAGAACGAGTCAGAGAGATTTTTGTGGGTGACAGTTTGGGATTTGTTCAAACACATATAAAGACCATCCAGCCATCTTAGTCACTTGCCTATCGCTCTGGGGGAGATTTTAGAAAGCTTCTTAGTGAGCTAGGCACCCAAATTACACCTACTTTCAATTGGAGATGGGTCCTAAATCCCTTAGGCATTAAGGGTGGGATTTGGAACATGGCCAAAGCCTACTTCCTGCCTTTACTTAGTGCTGGAAAATGGCTCTGAGTGCATCTTTTCTCAGTGTCTCCTGACTACTTCTCTCTAGTGGTCCAGAGGTTCTTCACAGCCTGATTAACCACATAGGCTGTGTTCACACAGCCCTCTTATTTCGAAACAACAGAGGTTGTTTTGAAATAAGATTTAGGCTGTTCACATGATGCATGGTTGTTTCAAAACATCGGGAACCATTGTTTCGAAACAATGGCGTTGTTTCGAAACAAGTTAAACCCCATGCGGGGACAAAACAGCGTTGTTTTGAAATGATTGTTTCGAAACAACGCCGTGTGAACATGTTGTTTCGAAACAAGAGTGACTTGTTTTGAAATAACTGTTGCCTGAACCTGCTATTTCGCTTTGAGCTTTTTTCCTTAATTCAAATTAACAAACTGTTAATTCAAATCAAGTTATTTTGAAATAAGGCGTTATTTCGATATAAGTTGTTTCAAAACAACCATATTGAAATAACCCCCTGTGTGTGAACACAGCCATAGAAGCAGTTTTTGGCAGCTGTTTCTGTCTTTTGCTGGCCTGAGTCTGCTGTTCTTCCTGACAGATGTGGACTAAGCCATACTGATCCAGCTTTGCTTCTCTTCTAGGCTTAGATTATTGCAATGCACTGTACCTGGAAGAGATATTGAGAGAGGGAAGGCCACTGATGAAATTCCAGCTGCTCACATATACATTAATCCACTTGTTAGGCTGTATAGGTTTCTTCAGCAAACTTAGCCCAGAGTTCTAGGCAGCACAATGGCTCCCCATCTACTATAGGATCAAATTCTAGTTCTAATCTTCATCTCCAAAATTCGGAATGAGCTGGGCCAGAACTACCTCATTGTCTGCTAATAGGATCATTAAACTGTAAGCACCTGGAAGATAATAAGGTGATAAGGAACAGTTGACATGGGTCTGTCAAGAACAAATCATGTCAAACCAATCTAATATCCTTCTTAGACCAGGTAACAAGACTTGTGGCTGGAGCAAAGCTGTAGATCTGATATAGCTCAACTTCAGCAAGGCTTTTGACACTGTCTCACATGACCTTTTCATAAGCAAATTAAGGAAATACAACCTAGATGCTAAGGCAGGTGCAGAACTAGTTGGGATACTACTCCTAAAGTAGTTAATAATGACTCAATGTCAAGCTGGAAGGGCATGTCATGTGGGATTCGGTAGGGATCTATCCCAAATCTATTTATTATCTTCATCAATGATTTAGATAATGACTTACAAAGCACACTTATAGAGCTTTGTGGACAACATGAAGCTGAGAGGGGTTGCAATCTGTTTGGACGGCAGGATTACAGGTCATTATGATCTTGACAAACTGGAGAAACAGTCTGAAATAAACAGGATGAAATTCAAGGACAAATGCAATTTATCACACTTATGAAGGAATAATCTACTGCACAAAAGAAAATTGAAAAGTGACTGCCTAGCAAGAAATGGTTCTAGGGATTTTAGTGAATCACAGATTAAATGTGAGTAAAAAATGTAACATGGTTGCAAAAAAAAGTAAACATCATTTGGGGAGATATTAGCAGGAGTATTATATCAGAGTTGCAGCCCACTCTTACCAGTACAAGACTTACATAATGCCCAGGAGAGCTCAAACCCTAGCCTGCTGAGATGCTAGGGAAGAGACATCAGCATGAGTGTTGGAAGCAAGACATGAGAAGCAACTCTTCCCCTATACTCAGCATTGATAAGGCCTCAGTGGGAGCACTGTGTCCAGTTGCAGGCACCACACTTGGGGAAAGATGCAGACAAATTAGAGACAGTCCAGAGGAGAGTAACCAAAAAAAAAGTACAGGTCTAGAAAATATGACCCAGGGGGAAAAAATTGCGTTGTTTAGTCTGGAGAAGAGAAGACAGAAGGGGGATGGATAACACTCTTCAAGTATGTAAAAGATTGTTCTAAAGAGGTTAGTTATAAAGAGGATTAATAAATTGCTCTCTTTAACCCCTGAGGACAGGACAAGAAATAATGGACTTAAATTTCTGCATGGGAGATTTAGGTTAGGCAGGGTCGGCAACCTGCAGCACATGTGCCAAAGATGGCATGCACACCCAGTATCAGCAGCATGTGGGCACCCTGGTGAGTGCTTTGCTCCTCCCCTCATCAACATGGCCCTGTCTCTCCTCTCTCATAGGCTGTATTCACACACACATGCTTATTTCGAAACCAGTTGTGTCGAAACAACTTGTTTCAAAATAACACCTTATTTCGAAATAATTTAATTTGAACTAACAGTTTGTTAATCCGAATTAAGGAAAAAAGCAGGAAACGAAATAGCAAGTTCGCATGGTGAACTTGCTATTTCCTTTCCTGCTGCAGGGGGCTGCAGCCCCCTGGGGGTGAGCCGCAGCCGGCTCACCCTGCAGCCCAGAAAGGGGGCTGCAGCCCCAGAAAGGGGGCTTCAGCCACTAGCGGGGGGGTGAGCCACTGCGGGGGGGTGAGCCACTGCTGAACCCGCGCTCCCAACCCGCCGGGGGTGTTGGGGGGGGGCAGCCGGGGGGGCAGCTGAGGATCCAATGTTGTTTCGGAACACTTTGTTCCGAAACAACATGTTCACACGCCTTGTTTCGAAACAAGGGTTTCAGAACAACGTAGTTTCACCCAGAAACCAGGTTTACATTGTTTCGAAACAACACAGTTGTTTCAAAACAAGGGCTTCCCCTTGTTTCGAAACAACTGTGCGTCGTGTGAACATGTTTTTTTGTTTGTTTTGAAACAACAAGGTTGTTTCTAAACAAAAGTGCTGTGTGAATACAGCCATAGATTCACAGACTCTTAAGGTCAGAAGGGACAAATATGATCATCTAGTCTGACCTCCTGCACAATTCAGACCACAAAACTTCACCCACCCACCCACTCCTGTAATAAACCTCTATCCTATGACTGAGCTATTAAATTACTCAAGTCATGATCTAAAGACTTTAAGGTGCAGAGAATCCACCAACAAGTGAGTCATGGCCTATGCTACAGAGAAAGGCAAAAAGCTCCCAGAGGCTTTGCCAGTGTGCCCTGGGAGAAAATTCCTGTGGTATCTACACCAGTGTTTCCCAACCAGTGTGCCATCAGACCTGAGCAGGTGTCCCACAGCAGTTTTTGAAAAACTACTCAGAGGTCTGGATTGGCTCATAAATATTCATGAGCTCATTTGGAGACTATATGGTGGTGTGTCTCAAAAAAGTTGTGGGTATTGAGGTGTACTGTGGTGGAGAAGAGGTCGAGAAGCACTGGTCTACACCCCAACAGGGCAGTTGCAGTATTCCTAGTGTAGACGTACCCAATGTCAGTTAGATGGTATAGTGCCTAAATTGCTTTAAAAATCTTGACCTAACAATTTGATGCCTGTTAATTTTTGTAATTCTTTCTGGAAATGCATTTCTGTTGCTGTGGCTTGCATAGCTGCCTCTTCCTTCTGGGAGGGTGGCCTGGAACCGTTAGAACAGAAAACTCAATGCACAGATTAAACCAGATCCATCCCGATAGTCCAAGAGCACAAAACAGATAGAATTTTTCTTCAGCCCAGCAAGGATGGATGGCAGCTCAGTCAAAGCCTCCTTCCAGTGCTGCTGCTTGTGGTGTACCTCTGTGACAGCTCACTGGGATGGAGGGGGCCATCCCACAGGCCGTTAGGTGAGCCACAGTATGCTCAGACTCAAGGCATCTTGTGTAAATATTTCATGGGTGACATTTGAATCAATGCACATCTGTGTCAAGGTAAGGAGCTGCTGAAGCACTCAGGGTGATTAATTCAGCTGCCAGCAGGAGATGGAAGAAGGGGGTGGTGCGGGGAAAAGATGGACAGAAAGCTTGGGTTTCTAAGTGATAGACAAGATTTCCCTAGAAGAAAGGGAGAAAGTAGTCCAATATACACTGCAAGATACTCTCTTCACACATCTTTTTACAGAGCAGCCTCTTGTACTTCAGCTCCTGCTGGGCCAGGAGATACCTCAAATGGGAACTGGAGACTGGTCCATTGACATGGAGCCAGGAGAGCTGTTGCACTGTCTGTACATGGCTGTGCCCCTTTAGCAAAAGGTCTGCATTGCTTCTTCAGCCCCAGGAATTCTCCTGCAGAGGGTAGGTGGAAACAGGGGCCAAACCGAGGAGCTGCTGGACCTGGGCAGTCACCTGGATCCTATAGGGCCTGGATCATTCCCATAGCTTCCTACATCAGCCTAGGGCTTTGGATATGATGAGGAGTACATGGCATACCTAGTATTAAGGCCCTCCCAGGGTCACCCAGTTAAAATATCTCCCTAGGCTAGAACCGTACCTGCATGGAATGTGTGAGGGAGCCCACGTATGCATCTAAAGCCTTCCTCATTCCTTTCCGTAACTCCTGGCCTGACCTTGCAAGGCAGCAGGGCTCTTCTACTAGTTGGCGTGAGCTATGGAACTCCCTGCCAGAAGGAATTTAGGTGACCATCCATATTTCATCATGAGAGCAGTGAGATAAGTTGGTGGGAGTTCAGGATGCTCAAAGTCTTGTGAAACCTTATGGGCAAAGCCACCCTCACAGCTGTGTAAAGCTCAGCTCAGCACAACCTCCTTGGAGCTTGTGATCTGAACAGTTCCTCAACTGAGATGGAAACAGGAAGCTCTGAGAGATGTCTCCATATGTCCCAACAGTCATTAGTGATATGTGCTGGGGAACCCTCCTGATCTTGAAAGCTTTTGTCTGGTTTTCCTTGAAAATCCCAGGAGAATTCCACCCTAGCAGATGGTCCTGCCTGGTCAGTTCAGTCTGGGTCAAATTAGAGGGTAGGACAAAACTGTCTGTAGGCAATGCTTGATTTTGGCAGAAGTCAAGTAAGCCAGGGCTTAGGGCCTCACATTATGAAGGGACTCTAAATATGTTGGATATAACTAAGAAGATTTATCATAATTGAAATTAATAATGCAAATAAGGCTTTTTGAAAGATGTAGGTTTTATTTCATTGTTTTTCATTGCATCTTTGCCTATGCATATATGCAAATATAACAGTTTATATTTTCATAACCCTTTCTGTTATAATGGAATACACTTTTTTCTCTTTTTTTTTTTTATGGGAGCGGGCCTCTGAATCTTGACGTAGCTTAGGGCCTCAGCATGTCTTAATCCAGCCCTCACTGTAGGCAACAAGTATCTACCTGAGAAATCCCAACAGTGTCGATTTACTGGATGTAGGGCAGAGAGGCCAAGCACAGAGGAACACTAGAGACAACCATGTCTCCATAAGGTGGAACAAATAAGCGCTCAGTGAAGCTAGCTTAGTTCTATGGGCTTTAGATCAGACTTTAAGGAAGTCATACTTAAACCACTCCAAAACCTGTGGTAATACAGTGTATACAGACAGCCCCCAACCTTAAACAGATACTTACCAACAGACCTAACAACAGAACTATTAAAGCAGGCACATATCCCTTCAGCAAACCATGTGGCCAACTTTGCCAACATACGTGCACAAAAGACACTATTATAGGATCTAATAAAACCAGCTACTCCATCAAAGGCTTATTCACAGGCTCATCCACCAATGTCACTTATGCCATCATTTGCAAGAGATGCCCCTCTGCCTTATATATTGGACACACAGGACAGTCTCTGCGCAAAAAAATAAATGGGCACAAATCTGACATCAGAAATCTCAACACTAAAACCACTGGGTCAGCATTTCAATCTTTGTGATCACTCCATTAATGAATTGCTAACTGCTGTGCTGAGACAGATGAATACCAGATCAAGGCTTCGAAGAGAAGCTGCTGAAAGTTAAATTTATTTGCAAATTCGGTTGCATTGCCTCAGGACTTAATAGGGACATTGGATTTTACTCTCATTACAACAGGTGATTTGACCTCATCTTCCTCTGTATGCTGTTCCCTAGTGTTCAGATCTTTACAACTATTCTGATTTGCTGTTACAGTGCAACCTGTGCCCCTGACTTACACTTCTCTGCATTTATTTCCTCCCATAAGTTTTCCATCTTCAAAGCATCTGACAAAGTGGGATTTTCTCCTATAAAACTCATGCAATAAATAAATTGGTTAGTTTTTAAGTACCACAGGACTTCCTGTTTGTTGCACTACTGATGGTCTCAAAAGGACAAGACAGGTGTCTGCTGATCAAAGTACTCAGTCTGAACACTGGCTGTATGTTCATCTGTGTATCCAGACCCCTACAACAGTCTATTACTACCCTTGGTCAGTCACATTGGCTGACACATTTTAGCCAGATAGTTGCCAGGCTATTTCTATAGCTGTATTTCAACATTTACAAAAGAATTTCCAGTTTTGTGTGCCATAATCTACCTTTTGGGTAGTCTCACTTTTCAGTCCTTAAAGTTGATCTGGAAAACTTTGTTTTGTTTAAATCACATTTGAGTCTTTTTATTTTCCTCCCTTCTCTATGGTATATGAAGAAAGCCTGAAAGTTTATTAACCCAGCTCCCCTATTTCTTTAGAGATATTATGAATGCCATGTCTGATCTTTCCTGACATTGCCAGAGGACATCTGGGAGGGCTCAAGGATGTTTATTGGGAACTCTGATCTTGAACTGCAGAGGTTGCAGTGTTCAGTCTTTAACAAAGGCTTCCATTATCCAACACGTCAATTAGTCATTGAAGTTAAAGTGGGTATTAACAATGAACAGAATTTATGAGTCTCTGGCTGAAAATCCCTTCCCCTCCTGACTATTCAATTTGTACTCTCTTCTTAAAATGTCTTGAAATTCCCTACTTCTCTAGTGACCATAGAATCTTCCAGCCTGGATACACTATTGGGAATCTGAAGTGCTCAAAAGCCAGGAGTCAGGTTCAGAAAAATTGTCTTAACTCCTCCATTCCCCAAGATTTAAAATTATTATTATTATTATTATTATTATTATTAATAATAATAATAATAATAACCAACAACAATAAAAGAGACCTTTATATTTGTCTTCTGCTCTTTGAAGCTCAAATGTGTACTTAATTCACTTTTTCAAGTTTCCCTTCATAACAAAAGGCCTAGGAATGAACTTTTTTAAAAAGAAAAGCTGAGAGTCTCATGCTCATGTGATCACTGGACTCTAGAAGGTGGGGATTTAAGAAGTATACCAAGACTTGCAAGGAGAAGATCCAAGTTTCAGAGCAATGTAGGGCTAGAAAGGACCTTGAGATGTCAAGTCCAGCCAGTGCTGCAGGAGTTTACCCTTTCCAGATCCAAAAAAAATAGCAAGTGACAGCCGCAGACTTCCCTCCCTTGAGGGGTCTGTTGCATCCTGCATCCAGCCAATCCCCTCAGGCATGTCACTAGGAACAGTTTCAGATAATCATCTGGGATCCGGTGCATCTTCTTCTCAGAGCGCTAAGAGGGCTGCACTCAGATAAGCAGGCCCAGTTGCTATTTCCCGGCCATGCTCTGCTCCCGGAGCTAGGGCCTGAAAGTCTCTTCCTCTGCCAAAGCAATTGCTGTGGACAGAGCTGGGTTCCCCTTTTGGGGTCCTCTCGCCAGACCTACAATGCCTTGTAGGTGTGGTGGCGCAGGGCTGCCAGGCTCTAGTGTAGACATAGCCCTGGAGCCTATGGCAGCTTGTTAACCGTCACCTAGCCAGTATGGGGCGGGAACACCCCTCCACACACACCTTTACACTATGTTATGTGTTTCTTCCTTGCTAACCTGGGGCCCCTGCAATTCTCCATCCTTCCCAGTCCGGAAATATCTCAGCTATCCCATAAACCTGAAAGGGGGTGGGGGGAGGGGCTTACCTTGCTCACATAGCCAGGTTCAAATGCTGAGCTGGGCTAGATACACTTGCATGTGACTTCCACAGTAGGAGCAAGGAGCAGGTAGATGGCTGGAAAACATGGCTCAGGAGCATTCTGGGAAGGCAATGCTGGGCTAGCTGCACTTTGGTGCCTTGGGCCTGTGTCTACACAGCAGACTGGTCATGTTAGCAGTATTTGGGCTTTAGCCAATCCCAGTGATGTAGCAGTCAGCCCACATGTTAAACACCTCCACACTTCAGTGAGGGTGTGAGGGGGCTCTGTGTGTGTATGGGGCTCTGGGAAAGGGGTAACAGACCCCACCTGCTGTGTACAGCTGGTGCCCGTTTTTAAATATCCATGGATGTCCAAGTACTTTCATGGCTGTCCACTCCTCGAGGGGGCAGGGGCAGAACAGACAACGTGGTAATTGCAGCTGGAATGAAGATTTCAGGCTTGGGTTTCTGCTCTGCAAATGTCTATCAGTGGCCTTATTCCCCTATTCCATGTGAGAATCTGGGACACAGAAAAACACTGTGAACTGGTTTGTGAAGATGAGGAAGGAAGGAGGAAGAGCTGTCTTAGCAGAGCTATGTTTCCTATTCCAAACCAGCGGCACAACTAAGGGCAGAGGCTGAGTTACTTGATGATAGGCTGGCTGTTGCAGGCTGGGAGCAGTTGTCACTAGCAGGAGGCTAGGATGAGAAGACGGGCAATGCCTTGCTGCACTTGGTGACTTGCCAAAAGCCCAAGGGCAGCCCCCACTCTGCATACACATTTACACAGGACTGGAATCACATTAGAGGAATGTAAGAAGATGTGACATCTTTTCCTAATATCACATTTGCATACAGAAAGGCATGGTGATTGCCCTGGGGCATTCTGTGAGCAAGGATGAAAGGAGAGGTGTCCAAGATGGACCAGCAGGCTAATTCCCGACAAAATCAGTGGCCTCAAAGCAGAATTCATCCCAAAGGGATGGTTTCCAAGAAGACGGGCATAATTTGTGATGTCCAGCAGTAGGAAGAAGGGGAAATGCGGCTCTGGTTTTATTTTTGCTTGCGATCTGCTCTAATATTTGCACTGTGCAGCTAATACTAGGAGTTAAATAATAGAAGAAACAACCCAACTGGTTCTGGGATGGGAATTCCCTGTTTTATGTAACAGGTGGGAATGCCACCTGAGTTCAGCTGTGGTTACCATCATCAAGTTGTCTGGAAGTGAGCATGCTCGTTTACTGACATGCAGGGAGTTAGAAGCCATTATGTGCAGATGCTACAGCATCTAAAAGAGATGATCTCTCTTGCTGGCCCCTCATGGCATGAGAGAGTTTTCTTCCCCCATGGCACCTCCTGCCAGTGTCTCACTGACACCATGATGGGCTTCCCTCAGTTCACAGCGCTCCCTTCACAACTTGGCCCTGCAGCTAGGCCACTACTCAGTCCTTGCTCTGGAGTATCAAAGTCTCCCTCGGCCAACTGTCTGGGTGGGGCCTACAACAGTCCTACGCCACTCCCCAGTGGCTGGCAGGGGATCCAGCCATCTCTTTGACGCTGGACCCTATAATCAGCAGCCAAGGTCTGCACAGTCTAATTTCCCTGGGCTTCTTCCTCCCTTGTCTTCTCAGGCTCTCTTTCTGCAAAACTCCTCTGAGTGGATGCCTCTTCCAGGGCTATGATCCCAGGGCTTACCCTGCCCCCAACTTTCTTTCTTCCTGCCTCTCTTCTCTCAAAGAGTGACTATAGACGCTCTCCCTGTGACTACAACATCCTTTCTTTCTAATGCTTTCCTAGCTTCAACCCCAGGTGTAGCTGCGAAGGTTAATCGGTGCCTACTGTGCCACTTGAAGTGAACACCGTATCCCACCACATAGGCATTTCTTATGTGACATTAAAGAGGTCACTTAACATCTTTGTGGCTCCCCCTATCTTGCCACAGGGGAGTGAGGGTAATGGTACTTACCTATTTCACTAGTGCATAGTGAGTAGAGATGGTTGGGAACTTTTTGGCAAAACATTTTTCCCTTAGAACAGGGGTCTCAAACTCAAATCACCTTGAGGGCTGCATGAGGTCTAGTACAGAGCTGCATGAGGACGAGTACATTAGCCCGAGGGCTGCGCCACTGAAACCATTTCATACAATGATATTGCAACTATTGGAAACAATAGTGTCATTGCAGCCACAGGAAACAGCTTTAGGGTCCACATGTGTTTGAGACCCCTGCCTTAGAAGCTGCTGATTTCAAAATGTTCTGCAGAAATGTATGCATTGTGATGAAATATTACCAGGAAGGATTCTCACACCCTGGAGGGAATTTGTGGTCCAATCAGAGCGAAGGAGAAGAGAGTCCCACCCCGGCATAGTCTGAATCAGTGAGAGCAGGGAGCTTATCTGGGTTTTCCACATTTGGTGGAGTGCCTGAACCACCAGGCTATAGGGGGATGGCTCATGCTTTTTTTCCCCCAAAAGGTCTTGGTTTTGTCCCAATGTGGAATGCAGCAATGCTTGGATTTCTCAAAAATGTTCACCATGTAGAAAAGATGCTTCCTACCCATCTCTAGTGGTGAGGTTTATGAAATGAGGGAAGGCCCTCATATGGCTAGTCCAGGGTATTGGGCCCATGTCCCTGTGGGCCAGCCATACAAGGAGCATGTGGGTAGGAGACCACTTATGAGGGTCTGGTTGGAGAGTCTCCTTCCTGTATTATAGCACCCACCCACCCCTGTGTGTTAAGCACACACTCACCTGCATGGGATAACATGGAGTTTCCCAGCCTTTGGCAAGCATCCATGGCAGTTTCCTATCCAGCCAAGATGCTGGCCACACCAGCCTGATGTCCCTTGTTCTGCTGTAGGACCTTTAACCTGCAGGACAGCTTATGCTACTGAAGTGCAAGCTTTGTGACTGTGGAGCGAGTTCCACTGGGAGGGCACATAACCAGTGAGATGCGGTAGGGAACTGCAGTAATATGCGGGGGCTTAGCCTTGAAGCTGAGGTATTGAGCGCTGTCAGCACCCATTAAACGGCCTGCAGGTTGAGGAACTTAGCACTTCCCAGAATCAGGCTCTAAGAATATGTCTACACTTACACTTGAATTTGAACTGATAACAATCAATTCAAATTCAATTAAGTGCATGGCCACACTCACTCTCCTGAATTCGAACTGAGGAACTCCTCAGTTCAAACTGAAGAAAGATGACTTTGAATTGGTCAATTTGAACTCATTCCCATGCACCCTGGGAGGAAGACCATCCCTTCAGCACCTGGGGCCAGGAGCCCCAAAGGTGCATTCACCCCCCCAGCCACACTGGGCTGGAGTGAGCAATAGGGTTCCTGTCCCTGGGCTGTCCCAGTCCTGTCCCTGCGGGTGTGTTCGCTGCGGAGGCTAGCAGGGATGGAGCTGCCTGCGGGGGTGCCATCCCCACAGGCAGCCAGCTCTGCAGAAGCCGCCCACGGGGGTGCCTTCTCCACGGGCAGCCAGCGGGAAAAAGCCGCGGGATCCCCTCTCCCCTGCCGAGGCTGTGCTGTCAGCTTGGGGCCAAGGGAATCCCTTGCCCCCAGCTGTCAGTGCAGGGTCTGGGGGAATCACTTGTCCCCTGCCCCCACTGTGCTGACAGCTCAGGGCCAAGGGATTCCCCGGCCCAAAGCTGACAGTGCAGCCTGGGCGTGGGAGAAGGGATCCCCCTGGCTGCACTGACAGCGCCGGGGGGGGGATTCCCTTCTCCCCTGCCCCCACTGTGCTCTGTGGGGGGGGGGGGTGCCCTGGTCCAAGGGAGCCCTGATGGGGGAAAACATCCCCTGCCTGTCTCCTGCCTTCTGAGCCAAGGATGTGGAAGAACATCCCCTGCCCAGCTCTAGCCACAGGGCAGCTGGAGCTGGGCAGGGGATGCTTTTCCCTGTGCTCGGGTCAGAGGGCTTCAAGCAGGGCAGGGGATTGGGTGGTGGCATGGCCCTACTAGGGGGCTATGTTGCCACACCTCCCATGGTGCCCCTCCTCCAATTTGAAGTAGCCAGTCCAGTTCATGGGTATGCTACTTTGAATTGGTTTTCCTAATCTGGCCATGTTAGTTCGAATTGACTCAATTCGAACTAACCATAATTAGTTCTACTTGATTAGTTTGAACTGAGTTAATTTGAACTAACAGTCTAAATGTAGACATAGCCTAAGTTAGGAAATGGGGAGCCTTCAAAGACTGTAGGAGGAGACCTGGGTTGCACAGGTTGAATCTCCTGTTGTCAGTCCAGTTCTGCTGCTGGTGTAATGGGAAGAGGCAGCAGGGAGAGAATCATTAAGCCTCTTTCTGCTCTTCATTTTTTACAAAGGCAGCTCAGCAGAACACATTAGTGGCTTCGGGGCAGCAGAGCAGCCTGCAGCTTGCAGTGTCTAATGGAGTTTGTTTTTTTGCCCTCATGCTCTTTGCTGAGGCTGATCCTGATCTGGAGCCTCTTTCCCTCTCTCCCTCCAGCTTTTTCCCTGCTGCCACTTTCGACATGTTTCACCAACAGCTGAGCTGTTTTGAACTTTCTTTTCCCACTGAAGAGACAGAGCAGCATGCAAGGAAGGAAAGGGCCTGCTAATTATCGCCAATGCCCCCCCCCACTTCAAATTGCTGAGGATTAAAGTGACTTCAAAGGCGGTGGAACCCTTCTGCCAATGAGAGGTGGCAGCAATGAGGGCCTGGTTCAATATCTAGAGGTTTCTTTCAACAATATACCACAAAACTGACTCGAGCCTCCACCCAGTAATTGCTGGAACAATTACACACCATCTCTTGGGTGCCTCTAGAGGCAAAACTTCTCTCCAAAGAACAGATTGAGTATAGAAGTGCTGTCGCTAAAAGGGGAAAAATAGCCCTGCATTAACTTGGGAAAACACCACAAGCAGGTTTCATGGGCATAAAACCATGAACGAAACACCCACCCCAGGGTATGTTGGGCAGTTTCCTTTTGCCTCAGGTTCCTAAGTCTTGCAACAAGAGGGTCCCTTAATGTGCCCCCTCCATTCACACCATCCCACTCATAGGTGTTGTCCTTAGTCAGGGCAGACCAGGGTCCAGAGGTGTAACTGTGCAATTCACCGCCCACCCAGGTTAGGGTGGGGTGGGGAGAGGGAGAAGTCACCTTGCTTGCTCTGTGGCCTGGACACGACATTCTGGCTGCTCCCCAGCCATTCTACTGGCTGCTCATTGCTCCATGGGCCACTCTGCTGGTTGCCTTTCACCAGCCATTCTAGTGCACACCATCACCTGCTACCTCCCACCTGCTGCGTCAGTCTCTTCAGGTACCTCTCCCCAGCTCTCTGATTCTCAGCTCTCAGTGATTTCAGCTCTTACTTAGTGGGAGAATGTCAGTGCTGAACCTGGGCACAAGCACATCCATCCCACAGTTAGATGAGATCAGCTCTAGGGAGCACTTAACAAAACAGAGGACTGCTAAGGGAGTCTTAACTAGCCCACTGGATCTTAATTAACCCTGTTTCTGAGCAGTGGGAGAAGATGGCTAAACTATGCCTGGGGCTCTTAGACACAGTCCACACTTGTCAATTTCAAAAGGGATAGCCGTGTTAGTCTAGTCCAGTAAAAAAACAACAAGCAGTTGTGTGGCACTTTAAGACTAACAGATT